>VMDO01002150.1:0-146844 GCA_007922755.1 Pedetes capensis
AGCCTCCTGAGTAGCTGGGACTACAAGTGTGTGCCACTGTGTTGGCTTAATTTCCTTTCTTCTTTGCTGTAGTTGCTTGTGGGAATACTAATGTATTTAACTGTTCAATTGTGGGCCTCAAATTCACATGCTGAAGTTCCAGCCTGGAGTACCTCAGGATGTGACTGTACTCTATTTGGAGGTAGAGTCATTAAAGAAGTAATTAAATTAAAATGAGGTCATGAGGGTGGACCTTGATTTAGTAATGACCTGTCCCTTATAAGAATAGATGAGAACACAGACACCTACACAGAGGCAAGGCACTGTGATGCCACAGGGAGAAGATGGCCATCTACAAGACAAGGAGAGAGATCTCAGGAGAAACTAACTCTGCTTACACCTGATCTTGGACTTCAGCATTCAAAGATACGAGAAAATAAATTTCTGTTGGTCAAGTTACCCAGTCTGTAGAACTTTACTATAGCCACCCTAGCCAAAGAAATACAACTATTTTTCATGTGCATTTTGTTCCTATTGCACTCAGATTCTTCATTGTTCATTTTTTTCATTCCGTTTGCAGCCAGACTTGACTCCATTTGGATTCTCTGATTGGTACGCTCATACACTTGTTCTTTGGAGAAGAATGTAAAAACTTGAAAGAACTCTTTAGGTCTGGGAAATCTTGGCTTCAAACCTTTCCTTACTGTTGCAAATGGCTATGGGTTCAGAACAAAGTTAAGATGAACCTGGCATCAATCTGCATTCAATTAGCAAAACCAGACAAGGTACAGGGAGCATCCTGCTCTGTTTTGTTGGATGGTTCTGCTGTAGTTAACGGTGCCCAGGGCCTCTGTCTGTTGTCCAGATCTAACGAGGAGCCAACAGCTGTGTTCTCTGTATGTAGAATATACCCTAATCTTTGCAGTTGCTCACAAGAAAAATAGTATGGGCTGGTCAAAGCAATTTCCTTGCCATGGCTGGACATCTAAAAGGAAATGGCCTAGTGGGGCAATATCTTTGAACTTCTCCCAGGTTTAATACTTTTTATTATTGTTAGTGGGGCTGGGATTTAGCTCAGTTGGTAGAGCGCTGCGCTGCAGTCTCTGAGGTCCCGAGTTTGATTCCCAGCACCACAAAAGCGGGAGAAGGACCCGGCAATCCACTCCTGAGGCAATCCCGAAACAGTCAGCCATTGAAAACCCTGTAAGGGTCGCTATGAGTCGGATACCGACTGGATGGCACCTAACAACAATGACAACAACAATTATTGTTAGTAATTTTATATCAACCACAATGGGTTCCCTTTCTTCTTTCTCAAACACTATCTTGTATTTTAGAAAGCATGTAAAACATGTATACTCATATATTTTAAGGATACATAATTATGTTTTCTTCCATTACTTCCATAGAGAATAAAGCAGCAAATAACTTCCTTTTTCATCAAACATAATCCCTATCTTATATGATTAGATAATGAATCTTACATAAAGAATGTATGTGTTCACTCCTGAAATTCTCATTTATAGACATAAATCCACTTTTTGCCTTTTTTTCCAATTTCCTGGCTCCACTTAAACTTCCATAAAAAAGTATTTCTGCCTATCCTTGATCAAACAGCTTAATCTTCTCCTGCCTATGATTTTCAATTACACTGTCTTTGAAAGGTCTGAAGACATTGTCTGTATTAAAGACACTGCAAATAGTCTAGCATTGTTATAAGCTGTGCGGGCTCAAATCCCATATGAAGTCTAGATCTCAATTTATCTCAACCCCTGGGCATGTCTTCTATAAACAAATTGGAATTATTTCTCCTTTTGATCTGGATATACTAAAAAAGAAAACTCAGTTGTGGGATGAAACCTACTTTTCTTTCTTTCTTTCTTTCTTTCTTTCCTTCTTTCTTTCTTTCTGTTAAAGTAAATTATTTCTAGGAAAATGGAGGAATTGAGATCTGAGCATGTCTACTTTTTCTATGAACAAACTGAAATTATTCCCCTTTTGATCTGGATATACTAAAAAAGAAAACTCATTTTGTAATAAAAAGCTTCCTCTTCTTTTTTCTTTTCCTTCCTTGCTTGCTTTCCTTCAGTTAAAGGAGCCTATTTCTAGTAAAATGGAGAATTGGGAGCTCACCAGCTCTTGTGCAGGTTTCTTGCCTCTTTCTCCTTAGCTGATGGAAGGACTATAAAGATCTAACCCCAGGCCTCTTTTCAGCTTAATTCCCATGGGCGTTTCCCATTATGGCAAAGACAGCTGATAGGAAATCAGAGATGAAACAATATTAGGTATTACCCAGAGGACTTTTCTTTTGGAGTAGAGAATGTATCACCTTTAGCCTCTCCTACCTCCATCCCTGAGACCTGCCAAGTCCTTCCTAGGCTATTAGTTGCTGGCTGGAGTGTGTGCAGGTGGGAGCTTTATAAGCATTTCTGTTCCTTTTCCTTGGTTCCAAAGCTTGCTTATGTTTCACTATCTTTTTCTTCCAAGGTGAACAGGTAGGCAAGGTTCATAAACAACTGTTTGGCTTATATACAGGAATTTTCTCACATTCCTGCAGCACTGATTTTCTCCATGCAAAGCACAGAATTTTGCTATAATACACTTTCTTCTCTTCTCCAGTTAAGGAAAACATTCTTAGATATTTATCCAAAGTTTTGTCCCTCTGAAAAGAGAAGACTCATGGAGGTGATAACCCAAAGGGTGGAGGCACAAAAAAGCAAATGATTTTGTTTCTTGGGTTTATAATAAAGAATTTCCTTTAGATCAGAGTCTGGATACATGTACAGTGTAAATGCAAAAACTACAATGAGCAAAAAGCAAACCATTTTTACTCAATAGAATTCTTGGTACAGGTCAAGGAAATGCCAAACTTAACAGATGTCTTGGACTGTGCCCTGCAGGTCAATAAATTAGAGTTTTGTTGAACCAGGAAGAGGAAGGAATTCCAGAACTTCAGGTCCCCAAATGGAAATGCCCCTTAGGACAAGTCTAAACTAGGGAAATAGCACTGGAGTTCTTCCAAGTCAGTTGGCCCAGTCTCCTGTAACTCATTTCTGGACCCCCTGAAGCTGTTTGTTTAACTCAGCCTTCTACAACAAAGTGTCAAAGGGAGTTAATCATTAGCAAGTGTGAATAATGTCATGTACCAGCGTGATCGCCACTCTCTCTGTTTTGACAAAATTTTTGTGATTACCATTCTCTTTGTTTTGACAAAATTTTCAGTATTTGTCAGAACTAAAAAACAAAAACAAAAACAGAAAAACCCAAAACAAACCAAAAACCACAGAAGGAAAGTAGCATGGAGTTTTGGGGGCAGTTAATTCACTTCCTAGCCCTTTCAGTTGCCATTCTCATTGTTTCCTAGGGGAGAGAGTGATGTGGTACTTTCCAGGTGACAGTGTTGGTGACTGCCCTGGGGTCATCTGATCCAGCTCAAGTCAGCTGAAGGCAGCTCAACCCTGGAGACCCAGGCTTTGGAAAATGATCTAAAGATTTAGGCTTAGGACCATCAACCTCCCCATTCTCTTTCTCTATCAGAGTCATCAAATACAGTGGTAGAAATAATATGGACTGAGTTGGGACCCAGAACCCGAGGGTCCAGCTGTTTGTTCCCTGGGCTTGGAATCACAATGGGTCCAAGACCTCTCTCTGGGCTGTGACCACAGAAACCCTGGGTCCTAGAACTCAGGCTAGGAATGGGATGTGATGCAACATTCCAGCAGGCATAGGAGGATAAATGGTGTGGTTCAGGATGAAAAGATGATGATCATCCTAAAACATGATCAAGAATGCAGCAGCCTCTTCAATAGTTGTCCAGTTTCAGAGTCTTGGGCTTGAGGAAACTCCAGGCCAAGTGCTCCAGAATAGCAGCTGCATGCAAGAGTGGTATGCCTCTGAGAATCAGTCCGATGTTATCACCATGATAGTTAGGAAGTTCTTTCAGGAAGCCACACAGGCAGACCTCATGTTTTTCTGGGACTAGAGCCCCTCCAATACACCTGTTTTCAGTTAACACACCATGATGTACTTACTTCATTGCTCAATCCAGAAAGTCAGGACACACTGAGCAGTCACCAAATCCTGTGCCCTAAGATCTGTGATTATGTCTTTTCTCTGTTGCCTGGTATAGTTTTGTCCTTGCACATTTTTCTCTTGGATTCTTTTTGATGAGTCTCCATGACACTTAGGTTCAAGTAAAGATGCTGCCAGAGTCATCCCTTTAAAATGTGGCTTGATCCCAGGAATCTCCTGCATTGCTGGTGCTTCCCTTTCTGATGGATCAAGCTCTTCCCTTGGATGTGGCCTGCATGTCTTCCTACTAAGGCTTTGTCTTCCATTTTGGCTCCATTTCCACTGTCTCCCACCCTATACCACACTCTGGGGTTTTCCATGCCGTGAACTTTCACTTCTTGGCTCGTTTATGCTGTTCTCTATCTGGGATACCATTTGTTCATGGTCAGTTGGAAAATTCTATTTAGCTGTCCTTTGGAAGCTGTTTGTTTACTCGCATTCTCTTTGTCTTCTCCTTTATCCCCATCACGTTGAACTGGATGCCTCTCATCTGCACTCTGCTAGTCCCCATCTGTTGTACAGTAAAGGATTTACCACATTCTACCAGAAGCATTTCTTTGTCTTTCTCCTTTCCTACAATACAGAGGTCTTGAAGACAGAGCACATCTCATTCATTTTTGTACTGCTTCCTCCTAATATATTAATTCAAAAGCAACTGTCACTGTATATTGACAGAGAACTTCCAGAAAATCAAGCTGGATTCAGAAGAAGGCATGGAACCAGGGACATCATTTCTGATATCAGATAGATATTGGCTGAAAGCAGAGAATACCAGAGAAATGTCTATGCTTTATTGTCTATGAAAAGGCATTTGACGGTGTAAATCATAACAAATTATGGATAATGTTGTGAAGAATGGAATACCAGAACATCTACTTGTATTCACGAGGAATGTATACTTAGATCAGGAGGCAGTTGTTTGAACACAACAAGGAAACATTGTTTGGTTTCAAGTCAAGAAATGGGTGCATCAGGGCTGTATCCTTTCACCATACCTCTTCAATCTCTATGCTGAGCAAATAAACTGAGAAGCTGGACTTTATGAAGAACATGGCATCAGAATTGGAGAAAGACTCATTAACAACCTATGTTATGCAGTTGACACAATTTTGCTTGCTGAAAGTGAAGAGGATTTGAAACATTTACTGATGAAGATCAAAGAGCACAGCCTTCAATATGGACCTCAACAAACCAGAAATCCTTACAATTGAGTCATTAAGCAACTTCATGATACGTGGAGAAAGGATTGAGATTGTCCAAGATTTTGCTTCTTTTGATTCTACAATCAACGTCCATGAAAGCAACAGTTAAGAAACCAAAAGATGTATTGCATTGGGAAAAGCTGTTGCAAAAGACCTTTTTAAAGCATTGAAAAGTAAAGATATCATATTGAAGACAAGGGTGTGCCTGACTCATGCCAAGGTATTTCCAGTTGCATCATATGCTTGTGAAAGCTGGACATTGAATAAGGGAGACAGAAGAAGAATTTATACTTTTAAATTATGGTGCTGGAGATGAGTATTGAATATACCATGAACTGCTGAAAGAACCAACAGATCTGTCCTAAAGGAACTGCAACCAGAGTACTCCCTGGAAGCAAGGATGGCTAGACTGTGTCTTAACTATTTTGGACATGTTGTCGGTAGGGACCAATCCTTGGAGAAGGACATTGTGTTTGGAAGAGTGGTGGGTCAATGGAAAAAAGGAAGACCATTAACTGTATGGATTGACACAGTGGCTGCAACAATGGACTTAAACATAAAAAAGATCATATGCGTGGCAGTGTTGGGGATCAACAACAATATATTAATACTAAAGACTTGTGTGTTGAAATGCACAGAACTGAAGCCTAGGTGGTTTTTAGTATCTGTGTTTGAATAAATAGCTTTGGTGTAAAATGCCTTGCTGGGCTTGGTGATGCACACTTGTAATCCCAGAACTCAGGAGGATGAAGCAGGAAGACTATAAATTTGAGGCCTGTCTTAAAACAAAACAAAATACTTTGCTCAGTTAAGTTGTAAGATGAAATGATCCTAACTGGGTAGTTTCTCTACCATGCTGCACTTTGCAGTCACTGGAAGTCAGGTGATTTGGTGAAGGAGGCTGTCTCCATGGGGGAGGAACAAGTCTGTCTGAGAAACTTCTTAGAGAATGTGAGGAACCCCTTCCTGAGGTTCTGACTTATTTGATCTGGAATGGGCAAGACATCAGAATTTAAACAGTTCTTGGGGGAAATGCTAATGCTGAGTTTGAGATCCACAATTTTCTCTGAAACTACCATATTAAGGTTAAATATGTGTACTTGATATCTTTGCTGGTATCATACCTCTCTGATATACTTTGTAAGTTCATCCTCCTTCTAGTCCTCAATGAAAGGCTTTCCAATTCTTCAGATACATGGACCAAATACAGTTATAGAAATCAAATACATATCAAGTATGGCAGAAACTCTCAAGTCTGGCTACAAAGTGGAGTCATTTCCCAGGAAGCAAAACATACTGTTGCCTGTGCTCTGACCCTACAGCTTAAAGATCGTGTCAGTTCTTTACATTTTTCTGCATGGCAACCTCTACCTACCATCACTGTCTTTGGGGACAGGAGTATTTTGTCCTGAAGATTGTTAGGAAGAAAGGAAAGGAAGAGACTTGGAGAATAGAAAGGGAAGAAATTGAGATAGAGGAGAAAAAAGAAAACCATATGAGACACTTAAAATGAGAATATTACCATTGACAGACTTAGGTTTCATTTAGGGTCAGAGAAAAAAGTCACGGAGAATTGCGTTCACTTCATGCTTCTTAGCTATTGATCTTTGCATTTTGTGTGAAGTAAAGGGACAGCCAAGACTTATTCTGTGCAGTTTAAAAATTTCACCCTTGAGGAATCTCCCAGTGGAACAGGAGACAACTGATGGCTTTGCCCCCTCATACCTGCAAGACGATGCTTAAATGGCAAGTTGACATAGCAGTCCAGTGGAAAAGTCAGAGCAGGGATGCCTCATTTCCCCTTAGGATGTCCCACAGAACTCTTAATTGAGTGCCATAGGGCAGGACAGGAGGAGAAACAAATTTCCCCCTATGTTTTCTTCTTAGGAAACAGGGGAGGTGTGGCTGGTTTCAACTTGCTGCTTGTGGGTAGGGCTTGCTGCATCCATCCAGCCCCACCCCTAATTCATGGCATCCAGGGATCAGCACTGGAGAGCAGCAAATGAGCTGGAGAGGAGCAAATGAGCTGCTTTTAGGACATCAGTTTCAGAGAAGTAGTGCACAGGGGATAGTATTACATTATTCATTTTAACAGAAGACAGCAAGACAATAGGCAAATATAAGCATTCCTCTGAATTTTATGTTTTCTTAAGGCTCAGTTGATGCTAATATGAAGAAAAGGTGAGCATGTGTGTCTTTTTAAACCATGAAAAACTGATGTGACCCATGCCCTTTTAGTTGGATCTAACCGCTCCATGCTGGGAGTTAGCTCAGTTGGTAGAGCACTGTGCTGCGGTCTCTGAGGTCCTGAGTTCGATTCCCAGCACCGCAAAAATGGGAGAAGGGCCTGGCAATCCATTCCCAAAGCAATCCCGAAACAGTCAGCCATTGAAAACCCTATGAGGGTTGCTATGAGTTGGATACCGACTTGATGGCACCTAACAATAAATAATAACCACTCCATGTTGGGGTCCACTCTGGCCTGGCAAAAGATCACGAAGCTTCACCTCAACACCAGTTCGCTAGGGGACTCTTGGGAGCGGGCAAGAGCTGATCGGTGGTGCCAAGAAGGACCTCGGGAGCCTTCAACAACAAACGGGAACTTTATTAGGTTACTCCTTTGCAGGACAGCCTAAAGACTATTGTTGTTGTTGTTGTTAGGTGCCATCGAGTTGGTATCTGACTCATAGCGACCCTCATAGGGTTTTCAATGGCTGATTGTTTCGGGATTCCCTTGGGAGTGGATTACCACGTCCTTCTCCCATTTTTGTGGTGCTGGGAATTGAACTCAGGACCTCAGAGACTGCAGTGCAGCGCTCTACCAACTGAGCTAAATCCCAGCCCCCTGAAGACCATGCAGCTCTATATAACAGCTCTCTAGCTGGCAGCACAGGTTGCTGCTGCTACAATGGGATAACAACTCTCTATCAGAGTACCAAACAGCTTTGATCTCTTCACTGGCTGCACCAATGGTCCGGGGATATTGCCTCTCACCTGTCATCTTCTCCTCTCATGTCCTCCCCAGGGTGGGGGTGGGGGGGTTTGAGAGCTCTTCTTGGCTTGCTCCAGGTCTTCTTTCTTGACTCTCGGAGCCTTGCCTCTCCACGGCTTGATTGAAGGTCAGGACAATCGAAGCAGTGAAATCGGGTGCAGGGTGTAACAATCAGAGTCAAGGAGATCAGGAAGAAACAAATAGACCCCTGAGGTAATCGGTGGTCAACTTACATACACTTTAGGTGAAGGTGTGAACCAGGGTCCAACCAATCAGAGAGTGGCTCATGCCAGGAGGAGCAGCTCTCCATGTGAGGGCTTGGAAAAATGCACTTACAATTGGGGGGTTAAGTGCAGGCTGGACCAATCACTGAGCTCTCCCTAATAACCAATTGGATAGCTCTGGGCAGCCAATCAGGCTGAAAAAGGCCACACAGGGCTTGGCTGCTTGGTTAAGGATTGGGGTAACCAGATGTGGCAGAAACAGGACAGGATCTGGGGAGGGGCCAGGTCTCGGCTGGGACCAAGTGGGCCTTGGCCCTGGCACCCTCCCAGTCCACCTTGGTGGTGTCCTGATAATTCCTTATACTCCAGGCTTAAAAAAGGAGAGAGTTTTTGTTCCTTGCTGACTGGGGAAGGGGTCTTGAACTCAGTCATTTTCAAGTCATTCTCTTATGTGCAGTTGCTGCTCTATGCAGTTAAGTCCATAGGCTGCTATCTCTGAGCCTGTGGGCAGGTGAAGATGTTTGTGAGGTCCGTTGTGCTTGGTCTGAATAGCCTTCGGTAGTCTTTCTCCCTCCTTTAGTACCTGCACCCATCTCTTCTCATTTTCTTCCATATGAGGGCCTCTCTCTTGGTAATTGTAGATCTTGCCTTTCCAAACGAGGAGGCAGCAAAGATTTGCTACCGTTTGGATCTGGAATATCCCCAGAGGACCAGGTAGTCAGGGTTTAGTCACCAGCATGGTGCTGTTGGGAGGTGGTGGAAACCTTTAAAAGGTGGGGCCTGGTGGGGTTTGAGGTCTTTGGGGATGTGCCCTTGACAGGCATATTGGGCCCTCTGCCCCT
Source organism: Pedetes capensis (assembly GCA_007922755.1). NCBI lineage: Eukaryota > Metazoa > Chordata > Mammalia > Rodentia > Pedetidae > Pedetes > Pedetes capensis. The sequence continues at coordinate 9,311 of VMDO01002150.1, forward strand.
TCTTGTTCCATTCTTTCCTTTCCCTGCCACCACAAGATGATCAATTTTGCTTTACCCTATGCTCCTCACCATGTTGCGCTGCCTCACCACAGGGCCAAAAGCCAACTTATCATGAACTAAAACCTCAGAAATCATGAGCCAAAATAGGCCTTCTCTCTTTATAAGTTGACCTCAACTCAAGTACTTGTTACAGTATGGAAAGCTGACTAATACTATTTCTCCTGTTTTTCCCAACCCCTGTACTGAGGATGCAACACAGGGCTTATCACTGAACTGTACCCTCAGCCTTTTGTAAAATTATTATTTTTTATTTTGAGACAGGGTCTTGCTAAGTTGTGCAGGCTACCTTAGGTCTTAAACCTGTGGTATCATAGTTATGTTTCTTTTTTCCTATTTAAGCATTGCAGTAGTAGTTTGTAAAATGGCTTCTAATGATCCTCCTCTCTTGGTATAATCCTTACCTCTTGAGTGACTTGATTGAGTATTGAGGGGATACCAATTCCATGATCATATTATAAGAGATTGTGCCACCTATCATTCTGGTAGATGCTTCCTGATGACTTCATGAAACAAGTTGCCATATTTTGGAAGCTTATATGGCAAGGATCTGAGGTCAGCCTCCAGCCAATAGCTAGCAAGAAGTCAAATCTTAGTCCATTAGCCCCAAAGGAAACTGATTCTTCCAGCAACCATATCAGTGAGCTTAAAAGCAGATTCTTTTCCAGTTGCACTTTCAGGGGAGACTCCCAACCCCAGCTGACTCATTGAGTGCAGCTTTGTGAAAGACCATGAATCAGAGAACTCAGCTAAATTGTACCCAGATTCCTGATCCATGGAACTTTGAGAAAATAAATGTGTTGTTTAAGTGGCTAATTTTATAGTATTTGTTACATAGCATCAAATAATTAGTCTATAGCCATATGACCTTGGCATCCAGTCTTGTTAGATCTCAGAAGCTAAGCAGGGTCAGGCCTGGTGAGTTCTTACAAGGGAGATTTCATGGGTATACCAGACACTGTAGGCCTGGGAGAAGGATCCAGCAACCTCTTCCCAAAGCAATCTGCCATTGAAAACCCTGTGAATGGCAGAGAAGCACTGATGTAGTGTGGGCATGGTACAGTGTCAGGGAATATTTCGTTCTATTGTATATAGTCCTATTGTATATTGTATATAGGGTTACTATGAGTTGGACCTGACCCAATGGCACCTAACACCACCACCACTACCACCATACCTAACCAGTGTTATTATTTTCTCAGGAATTTGGGGAGTAAGTGGCCCTACTTTTTATAGGCTTAATGAATAACCAAATTAAAAATTGCAAAATATATTCAAGACCTGGGCACCATGGCCCACACCTTAATCCCAGCCACTTGGGAGGTGGAGGCAGGAGGATTGCAAGTTTGAGACCAGAGGCAGTGTGCATAATTTAGCGAGACCCTGTCTCAAAAAAAAAAAAAAAAAAAAAGAGCTGGGGCTGCAGCTCAGTGGCATAGCATTGCAAAGCATGCAAGCATGAGGCCCTGTGTTCAACACCCAGTACCGAAAAAAAAAATCTATCTATCTATCTATCTATCTATCTCTATAGATAGATAGATAGATAGAGAGATATCTATAGATAGATAGACAGATAGATAGATAGATAGATAGATAGATAGATAGATAGATAGATATTTGAGCCACAAATTCCAGGTTCTGATTATCTTTGCCTACATTTTTTCACACTACTCACCACAGAAGACGCATTTGCAGTAACCTAACCCAACAGGTTTGCATCTTGATGAGTACATGGCCAAAATAAGCACAGCCAAGAGAAGAGTGGAGAAATATTTATTACCTGCAGCAGGGAAGGAGAGAATGGGAGTTATTTCCAATGCAATGCCCTCCTTGAACAAAGCAAGCTTGGGGATCTTATACATAGTCATATAATAGTTGGCACATTCTTGTGCATGCTCAGCTTAAGGACATAATTTAAGAAGGAAAGATAGTAGAGACATTTTGGGGCATGCTTAGCTCAAGGCCTTGGTGCATATGTTTAAAAGGTTAAAATGCTGGACAGGAATGCCTCTGGCAATGTTCAGGTTGTATCATAAATAAAACCTTAGCTGAAAATAAAGGAAAAGGACATTTTGACAGTGCTTTAAGATGAGTTTACCCCTAATGGTGCGTGCCTTGCTTAGTGGCTAACGATAGGTGAAATCCATCTCAAAAAGTAGAAGAATGTGCTAATCTTTTCTTTTGGCTACTGAGATCTGTACTAAGAAAGATATGTATCAATTTTGTATCAGTAAAACCTAGTCAATGGTGGAAAAAAGCTATGAATGTAAATACAAAAACAATAAGCTATTTTGTCATTAATAGCTTGCTTTTTCCTGACCACCCTCAGCTTTTTTGGTACATCTCTTTTAGACACAGAGAGAACAGCTATGTGAGAGGCATGAGGAAGATTAGAAGATTAAAAGCATCCTTTCCTCTCTGCTCTAGAGAAAATAATCTTTATTTTTATCTTCCTTTACAGCCTAGGAGGTTCTCAAAAGATTTCACTGGCTTTCCTCAATGGCTTCCCCATTTCCATTGCACTGCTCTAGCGTTTAGGGGTCTGGTGGTCTCTGGAGATTGAATGATCTGCCTTGTGATCCAGCTCCAGGTGAGAGACATTCCCTCTCTTGAGCACGTTGCTGCTTAACTCACTGCTTTGAACCAAAGCCATATGGGTGAGTGGTCAATCTGTCTTCCTCGAGAAACCTAGTCAGGGCAGGCAGGGGATCCTGCCGAAATCTCTAGGGCTGTCTCTTGGAGAGGGGGGAGAGAGCCCTTCAAGACTGTGCAGGTGATAATTGTCTCTAGATGTAGCCAAGGACTTGTCTTTAGGTGCCTCAAGACATACCATCTTAAACCTTGGCCCTGAACACATTCTTTCCTGGTGGGTGGAAGAGGACAAAGTTAACATTGGCCCTGACCCTCTGTGGAGAATTTCTAATTCTTAACTATATGCTGCCTATAAGCAGGGTACAAGAACTATGTGGGCAAAACAACTACTGAATATCAGAAAGCCAGTTGTAAATTCTTTTTATTTGCGGGAATTTGTGGATCTGAGGATCCTGTGCTCAGGCAGTATTGTCAACTGACAACGGTTCCTGGAAACTGCTGATTAATGGATCATTGTTAAGGTGGAGGATGATTGCAAAGGGTTCCTACTGTTGGATATTTGTTACCAGTGACTTGGATAACACACCGATCACCTTTGTTGATTTTGTGAAACAGTATGAATTAGCAAAGGCATTGAATAACTGAATATAAACCCAGAAATATTGGAAAGGTAGGTGAAATCTAACAAGATAGACTTTAGCAAGGACAAACATAAGGTCCTACGCTTGGTAGGGTCAACGTGCATGCACTTGCACACTCACTCTTGTGCTCTTCCCACTCCCCCCAGTACTATTTGTTCAAGTCTCTTGGACAATGAGGGGCGGGGTTTGAAGCCTGGACCTGAGTACAGTACTCAGGTGTGGTGCGTGGGAGTGGGGAAAGCAGGGAGATATTGTCTCTGGGAGATGATGAACCTAAAGCTGGCCAGGCTCTTCCAAAGAGTGCCATTCAAAGAGGTTAGGAGGGCAGGGAGCACAGGGCTCCAAAGCCAGCCAGATAGAGATCTGTTGACAGGAAACTTTTCCAGAGGGTGGAGGAGGCAGGTTGCAGGCAGAGCCTGGGGCAATTCCTGTGCTGAGCCTTGCTGTACTGTTTTTTTTCTTTCTTTCTCCCGTTGTAAAGGCCTTAGGCGTAGGTGGAGAGGCAGGTGTTACAGGCACCAGCCAGGTGTGGACAAGCACATATACAGAAAGAGGAAGCTATTCTAGGAGTAGCATATAGAAAAAATGACTGAAGGATTTGAGGTGAAAGCAAGATTTAAGTTAATATCAGAATGAGGTTGTCAAAAAACAGTTCTGCATCTAGAGATGTCAGTAGCATTTGGGTTTTACTTGTTTGTTTTTTGATGCTTTCAGTACTGCAGGGTTGAACTCTGGGTCTCCTCACACATGCTTGGCAAGTGCACTGAACTGCATCCCTGTCCCCAGCCCTTTTTCATTTTTTAAATTTTGAGACAGGGTCTAAGTTGTGCAGGCTGCCTTTGGCCTTGAACTCACGATCCTCCTGCCTCAGCCTCCTGAGTTGCTGGGATTACCATAAGGTACCTGTGTATTTGCAATTAATCTTGGTATAATATCACCAAATCCAGTACAGGGCACCACAATTTATATGAGTTCTTGGCTTACCTGAAAGTAGCCAAAAGATAAACTTTGTTTATTCCTTCATTCCCTAAATATTTGTTGAAAACTTACTAACTGCCAGATATTTTCCTAGACCCTGGAGATTTAGCCACAAACAAGATTGCCAAGGTCCCTGTTCCTAGTAAGCTTGTGTTCTAATGTGGGGAGAGAGGAAATTTCATCATAGTACACAAATATGTAAGATAGTTTTGTGTAAGTATAAATCTTATGGACAATAAGGTCGGATGATGTGCTAGAAAGTGATTTAAAAGTGGGGTGAGTGGGGATAATTTACTTACTTTGGGTGATCGGACAAAGTCTCTCTGAAGAGCTTACCTCTGAGTAAGAGGTAAGCATAGAAAAATCCAGGAAAGTAATTCTAGAGTAGCAGGAACATCTAGTGCAAAGACCTTGTGGTAGGAAATAGCTTAGAGAATTAAAAGAGGGTCAGAGTGTCTGGGAAGCAGAGAGCCAGGATAAGAGAACATCTACAGGTCGGAAAGGCCGGTAGCTTTGGTGCTGAGTACTCTTGTGGACCAGATACACAGTGATCCAAGTTATTTGATCTTATTAAGCAATCAAGTATTCAACACTTACTGTTTACCAAGCACTGTTCAAAGTCTTTTGCAAAAATCAACTTATCCACCATCGTGGAAATAATAACTAAAAATCAAATTGCATTTTACAGTTGAAAATATTTTTGCAACTATTCTTTCTCCTTCCTTGCTTCCTTCTTTGCTTCCTTCCTTTCTCCCTTCTCTACTTCCTTCTTTCCTTCTTGCTTTCTTGTTTTTCTTTCCTTTGTGGTACTTAAGGGTACCTCACACATACTTTGCAAGTGCTGCACTCCCAGCCCAGTATTTATTTATTTATTTATTTATTTATTTATTTATTTATTTTTGTGGTACTGGGGGTTGAACCCAGGGCCTTGAGCTTGCATACTTTGCAAGTGCTATACCACTGAGCTGAACCCCCCGCCCATTTTTTTTTTTTTTTTTACTTTTTGAGACAGGGTCTTGCTAAATTATATAGACTGCCTCTGGTCTCAAACTTGTGATCCTCCTGCCTCTGCCTCCCGAGCCACTGGGATTACAGGTGTGCACCACTGCACCCGGAATATTATTTTATTTGAAACATACAAAAATCATATTAATAGAGCTTTTTCTTTTAACATGGTGACTTTGACTTTACAGACTTTGATCATGAAGCACAGAGAAGATTTGTGGAGGGACCCATCATTGCGCTATTTTCACCCTTGGTGTCATTTGTAACTTGAGTAGTAACTGAAGGAACAGAGAATATTTAACCTGGAGAAGATACATCTTAGAGGTGCTGCATGTCCACCCTATCATAGAAACACAACAACATGGCCATGCTTGAGTGTTTCTTGGACTGTACTGGCTGCTGCCCCCTTGCCACTTGTTGGGCATGGTAACCTGTCATACCTGACCAGAGGCCTTGGGAGTTCACTTTTCACATGGGAAGGGATTTAATATTTGCTGAGTTATTGATTTCTTCTTTTTTTAATTGTTACATTTTTTTGTTTGTTTCATGAAAACCTCAAGATACAGAAGAATATTTAAAATCATTCCAGTTTATGACTTTGGTCCTACATCTAGGGCAGGAGGAAGGAGTGTAGCATATAACAAGCAGGATGCTGCTCTAATTTATTCATTTGGTTCACACATATTTTGTTAAGCCCCTCTCCTGGACAAGACACTATGCTTGGTGCTGAGTGGAGAGAAATAAAGGAGGCAAATCCAGCTCTTCCCACTGTGCAGCTTACACTCTAGTAGGACAGACAGACAGACAACAAACAAGATAAATACAAGTATCTATGCAATTCCAAATGCTAAGAAAGCAGTGAGATGTCTGTTTTGTTGTCTATTGTTGCATTATAATCCATACTGATACTTAGTGATGTCAAGATCCAGTCATTTATTTTGCTCACAAATCTTCCATTTGGACAGGGCTCAGTGGAAAGCCTGCAGCCATACCACTGTGATGTCCGATCCCGTCAGATCTTGGAAGCTAAGCGGGATTGGACCTGGTTAATACTTGGATGGGAGACCATCTGGGAACACCAGGTACTGTAGGCTAGGGGAGAAAGACCCGGCAACCCACTCCCAAAAAAACAATCAGCCACTGAAAACCCTATGAATAGCAGAGAAGCACTGACAATATTATTTGGCCTGTTGTACATAGGGTTGCTATGAGTCAGATCCATTCAGTGTCACCTAACAACAACAGCAGTGGAAACAGTTTCTCTCTGCTTCACACAGTAGTACCCAGGTGACTGAGGATCCTTTTTCAAGGAGGGTGGCTCATGTATTTGATGCTGGTTGTCATTTGGGAGCTCAGTTGGGGCTGAGGGCCTCCTTTCCTCTTTACTTGAGCCTCTCCATGGGATTGCATGGGCTTCCTCACAGCATGGTGGCTAAATGCCAAGAAATGGTTGGTGTTTATAAGGCTTGGGCCCTTAAATGGACAGAGTCACTTCTATTGTATCCTGCTGGTCAAGGAGTCCACCTGGATGCAAGGAAATGTAACCCAAAGTGATCATAAACCTAACTTTTCAGGAAAAGATACATGTAAATAAATGAATAAAACTGTGGCCATCTTTGCTCATAAGCTGTTATTTCGTAAGTTTCTATTTTTAAGTCTTCTGCCCTAAAGAGCCTTTGTTTTTGCCTGCAGGTGTTTTCTATAATTAAGATGTGTTGACATTCGTTTATAGGTGCAGGCTTAGCTATGACTGTAAGCTTATGATATGACCAGCTCATGAGGGTTATTAATGAGTGACTGTCATGTTTCTCCTTTGATTATAATTTGTTTTTTTAAACTATTAAACAATTAGAAGAATAAGATATTGAATATAAATCTGCATGTAAAACTAAATATGAATTCTGTGTATTTAAAACTTAAAAAACCAACAAGCCTTTAGTTAAATCTTTTACTATCAGGTTCTGAATCTCATGAGGTTTGTACATGTTGTAGGATATCATAATCTTGTCCTATTTCATGTCCAGAGCACCTTCAAGTGCTTTGACTATCAATGATTGTCACAGGAACATTAAGAAAGAGCATTCTTGGTTTACTTGATCATCAGCTAATAAGCTGACGTCTTTTTGGCTTTACTCCCCCTTCCAGCTCAGCTAGCCTCTCCCTGCTGGGGGAAGGTAGAAACATCTGTGTTTGAATCACATCTCTATCACTTATTTTCCTTGGATCATTAATTGGGTAGTTAACCTTTCTGCCATTCAGTTTTCACAGCCATAAAATGGAGATAATACTAACTTGAAATTGGAAGGACTGAATTAGTTATCTTAAGTGAGTCACCTGTGCATACAGCAAGTACTCAATAAAGCTAGTTTCCTTTCTCTTCTCCAAGGTCTGACCAATTTCTTTCTTGCCTTAAGGCAAAGTTGTCAAGAGAATATGTTACTAGTGGCATGTCTTCACCTGTCCTCTCTTCACTCTTTCCCCTAATCATCAACTGATTTTGAAACCTTTGGGACCAAAACGTGATGTTCTTGATATTAAAAAAAAAAAAAAAAAAAAAAAAGCATGCATGCCCTCATGTCTGCACATTGCATCATTTCTCTGCTCACTTCGCAGTAAGACACAAGGTCTAGCTTACCTAAGAACTTGTCTCTGAGTTCTTACAATAAAAACTAACCAGAACAAAGTACTTAAAACAAATGCGAATACAAATAGAAGATTTGAGACAGATACAGATGGCTTCTTTCCAGCAGCAGACGCTCCCTTCACTTGTTCCTTTCATGGGTGCCCTTGACCTTTCTACTTTATCCTCAGCCTGCCTAGGGGAAGGCAGCCCCTTCCCATGTTCAAGCTCTAGACTCTGCAGACTCTTCCATATACTCCTCAGAGCAGCATAGGTTTTTTATTCTGGAAGGTTTGTTTATTCCTTTGATAGATTTTATTTGCAACCCACAGATCAGGAGAGAGGGGAGGAAGGAATTACTGCGGATGGCTGGAGCGGAGAACTAATGAAAGGAAGGCTCCGGGGTTTTGCCAATGGGGCATCTGGCTAGAAAATCTGTGGATGAATCAGCACAAGTAGATCCTCGCTGTTACAAAAATGCCCCAAATCTCACATTCTAGTGATCTTTGTTGATGGTATTATATTAAAAGTGAACTGCTGCAAGAGAATGCTAAGTTTAATTGGTGGCTGAAGTATAAGAATCCAGAGACCTTTGACTGAGTCTTTTGAAAGTGAGAGGCCAATTTCCTTTCAATATCAGCATTCAGACTTCTAAATCTTAGGCACCTGCCATGTACTATTATTAATTGATACCATTACAAAGATGTTATAATCCCTATCTTTCCCCCTAAAATCATGAAAAGGACTATTCTTAATATGAAATTGGATAGTAAAAGCAGTTTCTTATCCATGTGTCCTAAAGCAATCAATGACACCGTGATTAATTAGTGCATGGGTGATTCCTGGAATGCTAATTGTCATTCTGTGGTATAAAACCACAACCTGGGATTTTTCTTTTTTGTCTTTTGTCCATATGTGCCTCTGAATATCCACGTCCAAATAGCATTTGCTCTAGATCCTTGACATAGTTTATATGCCCAGAAATTAGTTGTGTCAAATACTTTGTATTATTGTGTAGCCAAATGGCAATTCAAAGCCACACTTAAGAGAGTGCAAAAAGGAAATGAGATATAGAGCATGATGTTATACATTCAACAGAGAATAAGAGTTAAGGGTACAGGTCATGAAGTTGGATTGACCTTGGTAAGAACTCATCTTTTCTATTCAATGACTGAATGTCTCATATAGTTGTTTAGTCTCAATAAACCAGTTTCCTCTTCTGCAATATTGGAATAATGATAATTACCTCCTCAGGTTCTTACCTGGAATTAGTGAGGTAATTCATATGAAAGGTTTTTCATGGTCCCCAGCACAAGAGGGACTTGAGGAATATTACGTGGTTAATACAAAATTGATACTGTGCTTATAATCTTAGTTATTTAACTTTTTTCTTTTCCATTTTTATAAGTTCTTATTTGCTTATTTGACAGTTTTGCTTAGTTACTTTAGCACTTATGATACCCCATCTTTTATTCATTGATATTTATCTATGTCTGTGTGTCTCCTGGTCTGAAGTCCTCTGCTATGTCTCAGAAGATAGGGATTGTTTCACGTCTCTTTGTCATTCCCACTGTGGCTTAAGTGGCCTTTTGCGTTCTATGAATGCTCTCAGCTGCTCTTTCATAATGGTGAGCAAACAGTATAGAAAAAATAACTCATTTTAATGTTTAAAAATATTTTGCATTATTTTTTAAAGTTTATTTTTTTTTTCATTTTTTTGTTGTAGCTAGAAACTTCACCCTTTATCCTGGAAAGTCATCTTATAACCCTTCAATTTATTTAAGTAAAATGAGCAGACTGATGGATGGAAGTGCATTGTCACTGGGGGCAATGTGATTCCCAATGTCTGTTTATAGAAATCTTTGGGGTCAAAAGATTTTATTGCCTTAACTTTTGGATAAAAGGTATCCTACAAATACTAAGCTTCGTACAATTTTTTGGGGGGTAAAATATACCTAAAATTCACCATATAAACCTCCTCCGCCACAGTGCTGGGAACTGAATGACTAGGCATATGTTCTACACATGGACTATACTGCTAACCCCATAAAACATTTTTAAGTCTACACTTCTGCAGCATTAAAGTATATTCACATTGTTGTACAACCATCTGCATCACTCATCTCCAAACTGTTCTCTTTTTTCCCAACTGAAACTGAGTACTCATCAAACAATTCCCCATTCCTTCTTTCTCCCAGATCTTGGCAACTGCCCTTCTCTTTTCTGACTCTTTGAATTTGACTATTCTAGGTACCTTGAATAAGTGGAATCATTCAGTATTATTCTTTTGTGTCTGGCTTATTTTATTTAGCAGATCATCCACAAAGATTCATCCATGTTATGGCCTGTGTCAATATTTCCTTCTTTCTAAAGGTTGAATAACATTCAGTTGTATGTATACATTACATCTTGGGAATTCACACACAGACAGACACTTTGGTAGCTTCACCCTTTTGGCTATTGTGACTGATGCTCCTATAAAACATGGATATCCATATTTTGATGATTAATATTAATTGTCTACTTGGTTGGATTGAGAAGCTCATAGGACATTAGTAAAGCAAGATTCTGTGTAGGTCTGTGAGGGTCTTTCCAGGGAGGATTAACTAAGAGAGGAAGACCTGCCCTGCATGTGGGTGGCACCATCCCAAAGGCCAGGGGCCCATAGGCCAGAAGCACTAGGAAGCTTCTTCCTTTCCCATGAGAAGTGCATGCATTTTGCTCTTTGGGTTCCTGTCCACCATGAAGTGAGTAGCCTCTGCACATGCTCCTGGTGCCATGATGTTGTTTCTCACCACATGCCCAGAATCAATGCAGCCAAGGACTATAGACCAAGATCTCTGAAACCGTGAGCCAAGATAAATCTTCTGTCCCTTTAAGTTATTTATGTCAAGTGTTTTGTCACAGTGATGAGAAGTGTATAATATAGAAAGTCGGTACCAGAGAACTGGGGTCATTGCTGTGACTCCATGATCATGCAATTCAGGAGGTTTTGGAGCTGGTTTGTGGGAGGAATTTAGAAAATCTGACTAGAGAAGCCCTAGAACACTATAAGAGAGCTTCCTAGGCAATTCTTCTGGTCAGAAGATCAGAATGCTGGCAGGAATGTGGACAACAAAGTTTGTGCTCATGAGGTTTCAGATGGAAATAAAAAGTCTGTTGGGAATTGGACTAGTAGCCATTCATATTACATTGTGACAAAGAACTTGTCTATATTTTTTCCAGGCCCTAAAGCTTTGTGAAGGGGTGGGATTTAGCTCAGTTGGTAGACTGCTGCGCTGCAGTCTCTGAGGTCCCAAGTTCAATTCCCAGCACCACAAAAATGGGAGAAGGAGCTGGCAATCCACTCCCAAGGCAATCCCGAAACAGTCAGCCATTGAAAACCCCATGAGGGTAGCTATGAGTCAGATACTGACTCGATGACACCTAATATCAACAAAGCTTTGTGGAAGTCTGAGTTTAAAGGTGACAGACAAGTTAATATGGAAGAGGAAATTTCAAGGCAGCTTGGCATTCAGGCTATGGCATGAATTTTCCAAGCTGCTTTTAGCCAAGTTTACAGTGAGAATAGTGAGCAGAAAGCAAAGCAGAAGTTGCACTTTCTCTAAAAAAGAAGTGCATGTGAAGTTGGGGCCAAGGAAAGTGTGAGTGCTGAAGAAACTAGGCTCATTAAAAGGAAGTCAAGTACTTTGCATCTAGACAATAGGAAAGATACCTTGAGGGCATTTCGGGAATTGGCCAGACCCTACCCATTATGTGCTCCAAGGTATAAAGGAACAAACTCATTTGAAACAATTGGCTCTGAGAAGAGAACTCCGGGGCATTCTGTTTGCAGAGTACCACCTAGTTTAGCATTTCACCATGTGGAGCCATCCAGGCACTCAGGGGCTGCTGTGGTCATGATCCCAGGGAGTCCAGCTACTACTCTCACTGGTGGCAGACCTTGGTGTTGTCCATGTGATGCTGGTTTTGCAGGAATACAAGGTGCAAGAGTCTTGGGATCATGGAAGCTTCCACCAAGATTCAAAGGAAGGTCTGTGAAGCCAGGCAATGTGCAGCGGGGTCAGAATCCCTTCAGGGAGCTCCTGAGAGGGTTGTGCATGAAGCTATGAGAGTGAAGCTGAAGATGCAATGGATACCCTGGGGTATTGGTGATGTCAGAAACGCAGAATGTCTGCTGAGGCTTGCTGCATGGAGTCAGTGGAGTCAGCCTAAGAGAGCAGCCATGGGAGCCGCAGCTGGAAAAGACATTGTGATGGGGTTGCCCAAACCTGTTGGAGCTCACATCACAACACCATGTGCCCTGGATGCAGGGCATGAATCTACAGGATTTAATCCTTACTATTCTGAGTTTTGGTCTTGCTTTGGTACCATCCTTCCTTTCTTTGTTCCCCTCTCTACCTTTTGGAATGGGAATGTTTACTCCGTGCCACTGTATCTTGGAAATATGTAACTTGTTTTTGATTTTTATAAGGCCTCATAGCTATGAGCTTGCCTTGAGTGTCAGAAGAGGCTTTGGATTTGGACTTTTGAACAATGTTGGAATTATTAAAACTCTGGGGACTCCTGGAGAGAGACACAATGCATTTTGCACTATGAGATGGACATCAACCTTTTGGGGGGCAGGGGTAGAATGTTACGGTTTAATGAAGTGAGTTTGGGTGTCAGGTTGACAAGAGGTGGGCTTGTGATGCTTGCTCTGGATTGTCAACTTGACTGAATTGAGGAGTACCTAGGTAGCAAACCTCTGGGTGTGTCTTTGAGGGATTTCCAGAGAGGATTAACTAAGGAAGAAGGCCTGCCCTAACGGTGGGGGACACTATCCCATGGGCTGGAGGCCTAGAAGGAATTGAAGGGGATTAGAGGAGAAGCCCACTAGCACATGGCATTTTCTCTCCTTGCTTCCTGGCCGCCCTCATGTGGTGAGCTGCTTTGCTCTGCTGTGTCCTCCCTGCCACGATGAACTGAGGTTTCTGAAACTGTGGAGTAAAATAAATCTTTCCTCCCTTAACCCTTTTAGGAAATTTTTTTTTTGTTCAAAGGGAGTAATAAATTTGTTTATGTGGTTTTGTTAATATAAATATATTGAACAACATTGTATATAATATAGCCCTATTTTTTAAAAAATTCAAGTTTGAAGTTTGGTTGTGGAATGATGATTTTCAGAAAGAAAACCAGAAATAAATGGAAAAGTTTCTCTACAAATTAGCTGAGTGTGGTGGCACAGGGCTGTAATCTCAGTACTTAGGAAGCTGAAGTAAGAGGATCAACACAAGTTTGAGGGTAACCTGTTCTACACAGTGAGTTATAGGCCAGCCTGGACCATATGGTGAGACCTTGTTGCAAAAAAAAAGAAAAACCAAACCAAACTAAAGGAAACCCAAACAAAAAACAAAAATAGAACACTACAGATTACAGTGGGACATTGGGATATACTGTCCCATTAGTCTCAAAAGGGTTAACCTGTTTCAGCTGTTTTGTCACAGTGATGAAAATCATATACACACACTCTCACTCTCTCACTCTCTCTCTCTCTCTCTCTCTCACACACACACACACACACACACATTCTTGCTCTCTCTCTCTCTCTCTCTCTCACACACACACATTTAATTTAATTTAACTTAATTTAATATAGGGGGTACTGGGAGACTGAACCCAGAGCTTCACATGTGCTTTGCAAGCACTGTACCACTGAGTTGCAGCCCAGCCCAATTTTACTTTTTAATTTGAGACAGGTTCTCCCTAAGTTAGGCAGCCTGTTTGTGGCCTCAAACTTGCAATCTTCCCACTCCAGCCTCACACAAGTATTTTAAATACTAGTATAGACCATTATTACGTGCCTGCTCGTGGAACTCTCAGGGTTAGGTCTTTTTGTATCCAGATTGATAACTGGCACCATCCTGTAGTTATACATTTTTGTTTTCTGTTTTTCTGCATGCATCACTATGTGAAGTATTTCCTGTTCTTGGGGCCTGGTGTCCATGACACATGACACGTGACACATGTGAATGTTCCAGGTTCACTTCTGCTCCAGACCATTTTATTTCTGGAAATATTTCAGGAGAGTCCATAATGCCTAACAATAGAGCTTAGGAGTTGCCTACTTGGGTTAGATTCACGCCTAACCTCCCCCCCCAACAAAAAACCCCAAAAGATGTGAAAAGCGAGCCAAACTTCAAACAAGCCACTCGCTACTCATTTCAGACACATCCTGGCCATGCAGCCTTCCCCAGTCTGTGCCAGGCTGCAGACTGCCATTTGAACCAGCACCCACTTCCTCATTGTTTACCAGGGAAGGGCCCTTGGGCATTGCCTCTGTGACTCAGAGGGCACAGGCAGCTTGGTGCCGTGGTAAAGAACTCAGAGATCCCAGAATTGATTTCTTTTCATTTAGTTTTTTCAACCTGAAGACCAGCGTTCCTTGGAGGAATAGAGAGCCACAGGCACGGTGTTTTTGGATGTCTGACCCCACACCCTGCCGCTCAACCTCCGGCAGAGAGTGAACCTCCCCTCCTCCTGCTGGTGACATAAGGGAACTGTTTCTCACACTGTTGAAACCCCTGCTGACCTTGCTGCAGCAACCGCCATCATTTTTTTGTTTCCCCAGAATTTTATTTTGACCTTAGGTAGGGCCTAGTGTCGTGGGCAAAACAAAGGTGGGGAAATAAAGAAATAGGTGCCAAATGAAACAATAAAATCTTTAATAATTTCCAGGGGCATCCTCCCCTCATGGCGATGAGGCTCCCAGCTTGTAAGGTGACTTTATTTGAGAAGCTGCCTAATTTGGGTATAACTTATACCATCGCCCGCTATATTGCAACATGCCCAGCAAGCGTCAGACACCTGCAGTGCTTTTCTCCTATTTTCCTTCTTCCCCCTCTCTTTTCCCCCTGGAGGCTGTGTTAGCTTTCTGTCACTGTGACAAAATACCAAAGACAATCAGCTTATAAGGAGGAAAGGTTCATTTTGGCCCATGGTTTCAGAGGTTGCAGTCCTTGATCATTTGGCCCAGTTGCTTTGGGGCCTGTGGCAAGAACATCATGGTGGGTGTGCAGGGTAGAGAAAGCCTCTCATATCATGTGGCCAGGAAGCAAAAAGAGGTCCTAAGATCCCCTTCAATGGCACTCCCCTTGCAACCTAATTTCCTCCCACAAGTCTCTACCTTTTTTTTTTTTTTGCTGGTACTTGCATGCTGAACCCAGGGCATCACAGGTACTTTGCAAGTGCTCTACCACTGGGCTGCATTTCCAGCCCATTTTTTAGTTTTTATCTTGAGAAAGGGTCTTGCTAAGTAACACAGGCTGCCTCTGACATTGAACCTATGACCCTCCTGCCTCTACCTCCTGAGTTTCTGGAATTATAGGTAGGAGCCACCACATCCAACTTAGGCTTCATCTCTTAAAGATTTCACCACCTCTCAATAATGCCAAGCTCAGAACCAAGCCCTTAACCCAGGGGCCTTTGGGGTACGTTCCAGATCCAAACTATAGCAGTGGCCTAAAGGACAGACATTGGGAGCACCAGGGTGCCTTTTCTGAAGGTTACCACCACACAGCAATCCTTAGCCTGTCTGTGGGACAAAGAGTAACACTGGGGCCAGGGGACCTGGAGGACTAATGTCCGGTATATTGAAGGTCTTTCAGGCTTTGGAAGAATAAATGAGTGAAGGAGAAGTATCCCTGTGGCCAGAGATCTACACTGGCAATCAATATCTAATATTAATTCCATTGTGTAAATAGGGAGACCGAGTTATTGAGAGATTAATTGATTTCCATGGGCTCAGCCACCTAGCTGATGTCTTGCTAATGCCACAAACAAGACCCAGCTTTGTTTCCAGGCTCAGAGCTGAAAGTGTTTGTGCTAGGTTTAAGCACTTGCTGACCCGTTCTTGCTGATGGCCACTTTGATAAATCATTTCAGTTGGAAGCAGATGTTATCATGGTGTAGACAGAGACACGTTTTCCTTAGGTTCTAAATAGTGAGATCACTATTTATGGTTTCCTGTCTGTGTGTGCGTTGGTGTTGATACAACCTTTATAAACAAACAAAGAAGCAAATAATAACAAAATTAGCTGTGGTGGCGTTTGAGTTTTCAGTAGAACTTAAAAATAGAGTCAGATGTATTTCCCCAGAAATCACTGTCAGCCTTATTTGGGAAATGAGCAGGGATACTAAGAGTTGGATTTGTCATACAGAGCAACCAGAGCTTTCTCACGCAGCAATGGAAGTTCCTGGGGATTGTGATCTGGGAACAGTAATTACAACAGCCTTCCTGGCTTCACCACATCTGGTAGTAACCATCATAGTTTGGGAATCTTGACTTGCATGCAGATATTTTCTCAAATCATTTCTCCCCCAGTTAATATTCGTATGGCCTTTATTTTCTTGTAAAAACTTCCTTTTTTTGGCTATAAGTTAAATGCATGGAAAATTTGCATGAATTTGGGGAAGTATAAAGGTAGAAATAGAAAATAAAAGCCACTTCTAATTCACTAGCTAGAAATAACCACTTTTAACATTCTGGGGCATATCATTCTATTCTTTCGTGTATTTTTATGTTGTCCCCCAATTAGGGTATCTTCTGTACATTTTGGGGCTGAGATTTAGGTCAGTGGGTAGAGCACTGCGCTGCAGTCTCTGAGGTCCCAAGTTCAATTCCCAGCACCGCAAAAATGGGAGAAGGACCTGGCAATCCACTCCCAAGACAATCCCAAGAAATAGTCAGCCATTGAAAACCCTATGAGGGTCGCTATGAGTCAGATACCGACTCGACAGCACCTAACAACAACAACAACTGTACATTTTATTATATAATCTAGTTTTTTTTTACTTAAAGCTTTTTTTTTTTTTGAGAATTTCTCTGTGCAAGTAAGCATTCATGTAAACACAATTTTGCCTTTTAAGGTGCTACAGTTTTCTACTGCATAGATGTACAATATTTACTTAACTATTTCCTGATGGTGGAATTTCAACAGAGTTTTGACTTATATAGTTCATATGAATATGGATAATATAACATCTATTTTTATATCTGTATGCTTTCTTTTAGAAATACATTTATTTTGAGCAATAAGGTATTTGATCTTAATTTTCAATCATTCTTTCCCCTTGAGATCTTGGAATTAGAGCAAAAGTGAGAAAAAGAAACAAGATAATGATGAAATTTGGGGCAAATTAACATTAATGGTAAAAACTCTTCCATGTTTTTTCCTTCCTGCCTCTGCTTTAACTGATGCCTGCTATGGGTTAGGCATGGTTCAAGCCCATGGAACACAAAGTGAACGTTGATTCCTACCTTAATAAGCACGTCACAGGTACCGTGGAGGCTTCAGATGTGTCTTATGGGTTACAGCAGGGGAGGCCAGGTGGTCGCCACCTGAGATTGTTAGTCTGGCAGGAAAGGCAAAGCAGGAGATTGCTGAGCTGATGTTATCTGAAGGGTGCTGCTGAAAGGTTATGGGCATGCGCATGGCTCAGGACATGTGGTAGAGAGAAAGAGGGTTAGAAGTGTTGCATGCTGCTCATGAACTTGGAAGAGGTTCAAAGACTCAATTCTGAGCCCATCCTGAAAATAATAATGTAAATTTCCTACTTTGCAGAATCCAAAGCTCATTTACAGTGCCATGAAATTCTTTCCTTGAATGTTGCATAATGTAGCAAAGTGTTATCTCATCTGTCCGTGTATCTACCAAATTGCCGACTCTTAACACCAGACAAGTAAATAAAAGAAGTAGCAATTGCTATCAATTGTTCCCTGTCTCCCAGGACCAGATTCTCTTATCCCCTGAGCGGGCTCCTTCCTGGATTGGACATAGCCAATGTATAGACAGAATCCAAGCATGTCATGTACTTAATGTATCCCCACTAACAGAAAACCATGGGGCCAGCCTGGGTCTCAGGGTGTTGTCAGATCAGGCAGGTGGCTCTTATGGGTGGCCATCAGCTTTCAGTCTCCTGAGTCCTCCTAAGGGTCTGCCTCTCCATTCTCCCTGCAAGGCGTTCCCTAGGCTCCTGTCTGAGAGAACAAGACAGGCTCCCTCACTGGCCTACCAAAAGTCTTCAGTATGATGGGGACTTCTTTTTTGTTAATTTTTTATTCCTTAAGTTGTCATTAAGTTCCTAATCCATAACAAAGTAGCTGATTGTCCTGTGTAGGATGACAGTGTATAGTTATACTTGGGGACAGAAGTATTTTTGTGGCCATGACTTTTGACTGGTACAAAGTTATCTTTCATTCAAACACTAAAAATAAACATTTCAGACAAAAAGAAACATAACCAAACATAAGCATGTTTCGTATATGAAGACAGCCACACTCTTAGCAAATTTCCCACACATGGTAAAGCATGTATTTTGAGGTAGACCTATTATACCCACAACAGAAAAATACTATAATCATCTATAGATCTGAGAGTAGTTTAAAATAATACTTCGGTAAAATTTTGATCTTTTGAACAGTGAGAATGTACCATATACTGTGACCTATATTTCAAATTCCTATTTAATATTTGGGGGAAAAAACAACCCAATAAACCCTGGGGGTTAAATCACTTGCCCAAGTTTACACAACCTGTAAGTTCAAGAGATGGAATTTGAAGTCTAAAACTCTTAGCCAGTTTTTTTTTTTTTTTTTTTTTTTTTGTGTGTGTGTGTGTGTGTGTGTGTGTGTGTGTGTGCACTTGCGCAGGCACTGGCGGTTGAACTCAGGGCCTCACGCATGCTAGCCACGTGTGTTACCATGGAGCTAAACCCTCAGCCCCTCCAGCTCGCATTTCCTAAAGACAATATTTAGTGAATCTCAATATGTCAGGTTATTTCATTTAGTACTCATCATAACCCTCTGAGATAGTGTTCTTTGTTTATTAATGAGAAAACTGAGGTGCAGATGGATTAGGAGGATTATTCAAGGTACTTGTGTAGGATGCGGCAGATCAAGAGTCTAACTCCAGTCTGTAACTCCAAAGCCCATGAAATTCAGTGCATCATAATCCCTCCTGGAGCCTACATGATTTGAAATAGTTTCTTAAAACAGACCTACTTCCATTTCCACTAGTTTTTTAGACTTGAGAAATACTTAGGAATGGAAATAAGTTGGAGTTGAAAAGGGAGGGAAGAAAAGAACCTAGAAAAATCTGGATAGGGGCAGAGAAATGAGAATCTATTCCCTAGCCAGGTTTTCAAATGATTTATGAATTTTTTTCTTTCAATCCTATTCAGAGCATGCCCCATTTATTTTCAAACCTGGCTTGCATAACTTTTGTCTTAGTAATTCTCATATTCATAATTTTTTTGCTCAAAATTACAAAATGCTTTTGCATAGTATTTTGAAATAGCAGGTCAGCGGGTCTCAGAGCACTTTCCTGGGAATGGTGGGGGTGAGGGAGGGGTGCTGTCCTCCTAAAGGACAGAAAGATAGAGCTCCAGGAGCCCTGGCACAGGAGAAGATCCAAAAAAGTAGGACACCCTGGAGGGTATTTGGCATATAACAAGGTTGAGCTAGATCCCAAACGAAGCGAAATCAAAGCAGCCTGGCCTCACATTGGAGATGGGAGTCTGCCTGGAGCTGACAGTGCCCAGGCTACACGGCAGGGCTTAATGACAGGAAAGGAAATGAAGACATTCCTCAGCTCTCCTCCCACCTTTTTTCCCTCAGTCCCAAAGATGCTGTAGAGTCTCAGGCTAGGTGGAAGGAACACACACACTGCCTGCAGATGCCTCTGTGTACAGGTCATTTGGTCCCTGCCTGAAGTCAGTGCTCTAAATGCACTCTCTAAGGAAATCCTAAGGGGCACTTGTCCCCTGATAGAACACATATGTGAGCAGAGCATATGTGCATGTCTTCCAGAAGCGAGGAAATCTTCAAGGGGTTTTTCTGGGAATGCCTCAAAAACTCCTGGCCATGAGGTCTGAGAGAGAACCGAAGCCTTGTGTGAGCAAAGCCCTTGGCAGAGGTGCTTCAGGGAACAGAGAATGCCCTGTGGTCCAGGGAGCAGCAGGTTTCAGCCAGCTCTGGAAGGGGTGGCCATGCTTTTATATGGGAGTCCGCATGAAGAATGCGGACTCCCATATACAAGCAGGCTAGGGCCTTGGCACCTGTGTAAAATCTGTTTCCTAGTGGGAAGCTAGCTTGCAGCTATACCACTGTGGCGTCTGATCCCATCAGATCTCAGAAGCTAATCAGGGTTGGGCCTGGTTAGTAGTTGGATGGGAGACCACCTGAGAACACCAGATGCTGTAGGCTTGGGAGAAGGATCTGGCAACCCACTACCAAAACACAAGCAACCATTGAAACCCTATCAACAGCAGAGAAGCACTGACAATAGTATTTCTTCTGTTGTAGGTAGGGCCACTATAAGTCAGTGGGAAGCTAATCTTTGCCTGCTTTGAAGTATGATTTTTGATGTCAAGCTTGCCTCAAGCTTTTATTACCTAAGACAATTTTGCAAAAATAAGTGAAAAGGGGCTGGGAGAATAGCTCAACGCTAGAGCACTTGCCTATCATGCATAAAGCACTGGGTTTGATCACCAGTACTATGATAAAACAAAACAAAACAAGATACAGAAAACAAGCAGACAAAAGAACAGTAAGGACCCCAAGGAAACATACTGTCGTGTAACACATACCTGTGTACAGACAGACAGACACACATCCATGCCTCCGCACCATACACCCCTATCTACATTAGAACCACAACCCAACCAGGATTATATTACTACCTTCTTAAGATGACCCTGGCATTCAGAAGTCTTTTTACCTTTGACTACTCACATTTTGAAATTATTCCTCCTATAAACCAGCAATTCCTGGCCTGGGAAACACCAAGGCTTCACACTTAAGAAATTTTGATTTAATTGTTCTTGAGAGGTCCTTGGACTTAGTTAATTTCTACCTGCTCCCCCTTGGGCTCTGGGGCAGCCAAGGCTGGGGAGTCCTGATATCTGTGCAGAAGGGATGTGTGTCTTTCTTGCCTGTTTCACATATCATCCTTGCTATGGCCAGGTGACAGTGAGAGCGGCTGAACTTGGAGTTTAAGCGAGATTATGATAACCTCTTGCTATTGTATTTCAAGTATATTTCTTGTGTGTTTATTTCACTGTCACACATTTTAGACACAGGGAATGCTTTTGGCATATTGATTTTGCAGAGTAGTTTTCAGAACTGTTAAAAATGCTTTTGTGATCCTATGTGACCGACGTGGTAATTTTGGGGCTTAGTAGAATATGCTTACCCTCTGGCTGTGATCTCAGCAGAAAACTTCCCCGCCAAGAGACATGCATCTGAGAGAGCACACTGATATCTTTTCATCTACCTGTAAAATTAAGAAAAAAATTCCCATAATCAATGTTTGGATGGATTTCCCATACTCTGAGAAATTCCCACCGTTCATTAATTTGTCTTTGTACATTACCATAATTATGTTGTGTTTTCTGTTCTTTGGAAGTGGAAGAATTTGGATAGCTTGGTGGAAGTTATCTAGTTATGATTATACCAGCTACTTCGTAGTTTCTGACTGCAGCGAGTCCATCCATCTCCTGTAGCAGGGCTCTCTGTTGGGCCACAAGGAGACATGCTTTTTGACTTATAGCTTGAGAAAACAAAACATGTATTTAGATCTTAGTACATTATTACTGGTTCATTTATAATATCCCAGGATCCTGAATAAAAAGAACTCATTAGGCCATGTCTTACAAGATAGTAGAATTCTAGATTTTAAAATTAAATGGGGGCCATGTGGGGTGGTGCATGCCTGTAATCCCAGAACTTGGGAGGCAGAGGCAGGAGGATCGTGAATGCCAGGTCAGCCCGGGACACATAAAATGAAATAAAATAAAATAAAAGTGTTTATGGGGCTTCTGGGAGTGTAGCCCAGTTGTAGAACATTTGTCTAGTGTGTGCAAGGCAAGGCCTTGGTTTCAATTCCCAGCATAGCAAAATGAACAACCTCTCTCCCACCAAAGCATCCAAAATGAAAATTGTATGTGTTATCTATTCTATATACTATATAATGTATAATAAAATATAATATTTATAATTGCCTTCCAATTATAGCTAGGTGACAATATACTGTACATGTTATCTAGACTCTATGAAAATCCTATAAATCTGAGAAAGATCAGCCTATATTTCCCCTGAGATATCCTAAAAAAGTCCACAATTCAATTTGGACTTTTTAGCCTAGGAAAGCAGCATTTAATTTTATTTTTAAATGCTATTTATTTAAAAACATTTGCAAAGTTGAAAATTCGAAAAATGCTGATCATTGAGGCTGGGTATGTAGCTCAGTGGCAGAGCACTTGCCTCGCATGCAGGAGGTCCTGGGTTCACTCAAAAATTAAAATAAAATAAATAAATTTTAAAAAGCCAACTGTTAACCATGAAAACCTTCCTCCCTCCTATTTGCCAAATATCACAACTTTCTCTTTCTCCATTCATACAATGCCACCAATTTCTTATATAGAGACCTTTTGTTTGCGCTACATGTAAGCAGAATTGGAGGGAGAAATGCTTATTCTTACTGAAGGCAATAAATAAATAAGTAAATAAATAAATAAAAAGTTATAATGGAAAATAGGGGAAGAAGGGAAACAGTATGATCTTTGAATATGAAATACAATAATATTTATGGCCAAGTCACTTTCTAAAATCAATTTCTGTCAATCACTGCCCATGCATGTTTCCTCAGTGTTTGTTGGAGAAATACGGTATTTGTTCCTTTAATTGGCTGCTGATAGGATGGCATCTCCCTGTCACATCATACAGTCCTATGTGTTTTCTTCTCTTTCCACATTCTCTGTGAGGTCCTAGAACTAGGTGAGTTGGGACACTCTGCCTTTGATGTACCTGTTTCCTGTGACCAGCCTACTCCCCTCTCTTGCCTTGCAGGCTGGAGTTCCCTGCCTGTCCCTTCCCACTTGTATAGTTTGGGTTCACTGGAGCTACCTTGGAGCTCCAGGTTGTATTCACGGTACTGAGAAACTTGGAGCATTTTGTCCCGAGATGTGGGGCAGGAGAGGGCTGAGGCTAATCCCCTGCTGGGTGAAGAGTTGCCTCCTACTTTCCCAGCAGGAAAGAAAGAACTGGTTGGGGTGAGAAAGCAGTTTTTTAGCTACCGCTGCATGTCAAATAGGGCTTCCTATTGTTTTGTTTACCCTATTGGCTAATTCTATGATTTTAGTTCCAGGAGGGTTTTGCCAGGTGGCAAATATTCTAGGTGACTCAGAAAGCAATGGCATAGCAGGCAGAAAGAGCACAAGGCTCTGTTTGGACCAATACAACACTGGCTTTTATTCTCTATTGTCCTTTCCCTCTTTGCTATCCTTATTTTCAAAAAGCCAGAAGAACGCACTGAATGGGACAGGTTGAGGCTAAGAAAGCAGTTGCCTTAGCAACCGTAGCCATATGAAGGGCTGGCGAGTCTTCGTTGTCTCATTTTTCATTTCATTTTTTGTAGTTCCTGAAAGGAGGTCAGAAGCTCGGTGCTAAGTTCACATTGTGGTTTGGCCTGTGGTGCCTCCTGTATCCTCACTGGGGAAGGCAGATCGTCATGCACATTACTGGCTGTTTTGTTTATTTCAGTTAGAAATGAGCACATACACCACCACATTTTGTGGTTGGTGCTCAAATAAAAATAGAATATTTTATCTGTGCAGGGTTCAGAACAGAATGTATAAAAGCAAGGACAGCATCAGCTATACCTATGCTTGCAAGTCATCAGTCTTTAATGAGAGTACTTCTGATTTTAAACTCCTATCAGAATATTTTTGGTAACGGCAGGTACAATCCTCCTTTTAAAAAAAATTCCTATTAGTTCTCCACTAATAGGATTCCTCTTCTAAAATTATATGCAAGATCTACAATGGGAGTTTATGGTTGATTTCAAGTTTCCAAATTCAATTCAACAGTATTTATTGCATCTCTGATTCACTAAGAACTGCAGGGGATACACAGATGTGGTAAGATAGTCTGTGCCCTCAAGGTGTTTCGAATTTAGTCCTGAGAATAAGACAAATATAGCGTAATTACAACTACAAGGAAGAAAGTGATAAATGGCACCAAGCAGTGGTTATCGACCTTGACTGCAGATTGGAATCACCTGGGGAGCTGTAAAAAAGCCGGTACTAAGAGGCTCTTCCCCAGGGCTTCTGATTTAATTGGTAGGGGAGAAAGCCTGGGGATCAGGATTTTAGAAAAGCTTTCCAGGTAACACAGTTGTGTAGCTGCAGTTAAGGACCACGGGCAAAGACCATCTATGAGACATCCAAGGGACAGTTGTTGGTTGGGATCAGAAAAGGCTTCCTCTCAGGTGGCATTTAGGAAAGGTCTAGACAAGTGGGCATGAGATGCCAACAGTAGAGGAGCTTGGGGGAGAAAGGAGGTGTTTGAGGAGCAGGGGAAAGCCACAGAGGTGGAGACAGGGTGGTGAGTGTTGAGCCGTGAGTGGGCCCCTTCATTGCCAGCACTGGAGTAGCCTGGGGCCAGAGAAGATAAAGCCACTGAGGAACACTGAGGCAGGTGTGGTGCAAAGACCCTGAGCTGGAGGCAGCACTTGGTTCAAGTGAGGCTCTCCTGTTTTTTAACTGGGCTTTGTGATCTTTGATCTTTGGGGTTGTGAGCCCAGCTGTGACCAAGAGAAGTCAAGCAGAGGGAAGACAAGAAAAAGAGCTTATTTATGGCAGAAGAGGAGGAATTCAGCATCTGACAAGTTAGGAGGAAACTTGCAGAACATTTGGTCAGGCTCTCCTTTCCTAATTGAGGAAGTCCTGAGGGGGAACTAACCTAGCACAATGACGCGACTAGCCAATGAGCTATTGTGATTCCAAGGTCAGTGGGGTGTTCAGGTGGGGACATCAAGTAGACAGTTGGCAAAATGGTCTGAGGCTGAGGAGCAAGGTCAGAGATGGAGCTACAATTTTGAGAATAATTTTCAATGAGGCAATAAAACTTGAGGGCAAGAGAGGAATATGGCAAGAGAAAGGGAAAGTGATATTTAGAGAAGCGAACTAGGAACAAACAAAAGAGGCATAAGATTGACCTTAAAGAAATAACAGGAATAGTTGGGCACTATGGCGCACACCTGTGCTCTCAATAACTCAGGAGTTTGAGGCCAGAGGCAGCCTGTGCAACTTAGCAAGACCCTCATCTCAAAATAAAGAAATAAAAAAAGGCACTTGGGGGTGCAGCTTTGTGGTAGAGCATTTGCTTAGCATGTGGGAGGTCCTGGATTCAATCTGAGTACTGGAAAAAAAAAAAAAGAAAAAAAAAAGGGAGAATCTAATAATTTGAGGCACAGAAGCCAAGAAAGAGAATTTCAAGGAGGAGGGTGGCCATGCACAAGGCTGTGGAGAGGCTGCCAGATAGGGACTGAGTAGAGAGTTTTGGGTATATGGCTTGTCTGCAACCTGTGATGCCACTGGGTGCTGGCTGAGCTGTGAAGGTGGCAGGCAGCTGTAGGGGCGGTGGGAGGCAGATTGCAAGAGGTTAGGAATGAATGACCACTAGGGAAGTTGCTCTGAGCCCTTCTCCTGCTGGATGGTTCTTCTCCTGTGCTTATACTGAGTCATTTTTCATCTACAAAAATGCAAGATGGATGTGGTGGAAAAATAGACTTTTTTACTGTCTGAGGAAGGGAGAGAAAGCTTTTAATTTTAAAATTTCATGTAAAAGCAATGAAAAAAGTGACATTCCATAATATGACCTTGAAAATATAAAGTAGCTTAAAAATCAGGCCATTATTAGTTATCTCTGCAGTGCTTAAGTCATTTATAAATGAATACCAAATGAAGCATGAGGTATGAGTATGTATTATGGATATAGATTATGTGAGTCATATTTAATGTACAGATCAGGAAAGAGAGGACAAGGGAGGTGTTGCAGATGGAACAAGGAAAAGACTTGAGATTTTCCCCTTGGGGATGGCAGGCAGCACGCTCCAAGCTGTTTAGTGGCTCTGCTCTGCAGTGGAAATACCCAGCAGCGTCCTGCCTCCCAGAATCCCCCTTGGCTCACCAGAAACAGAGAGTTAATGAACAGGGACAGACGCTACCAACAAAAGAAGAAATGCTTTATTTATTATTCACTAATCTCCAGGGTTCTGTGCTCTTCAGAGCTAACTGGCTCTCTGGAATAATGGTTTAACACTTCCTGGTTTGATACAGCCCTGCTTATTCAGGACAAGTTTCTTTCTCAGAGCCAGGACAGAGCACAGAATACAGTGCCTGGCTCTCCCAGCTCTTAGTGGTCCTCTGTTAAAACCACCTGTCCCAATGTAGAAAGGATCTCACAGCCTCTCTGCATCTTTCAGGTACTGGCAAGTTCACTACTTACTAAGGTAGCCCATTCTGCTTTTAAATGACTTGAAACCTTTAGGGTCCACAGCCATGCTACCCTGGTTTCTGATCTTGGAAACTAAGCAGGGTCAGGCCTGGTTAGTCCTTGGATGGGAGACTGGGAATATTGAGTGCTATAGGTATGGGAGAAGGACCTGGCAGCCCACTCCTGAAACAGCCATTGAAAACTCTATGAATAACAGAGAAGCACTGTCAGAAATAGTGCTGTGCATGGCATAGTGCCTGGTAGTGTTTCATTTTGTTGTGCATAGGGTCACTAGAAGTTGGACTGGACTCAATGGCATGTAACAAGAACAAATCCAAACCTTTAGAAAGTTTCTCCATGTGTTTTATTCCTCCTCCTCCTCCTCCTCCTCCTCTTCCTCTTCCTCCTCCTCCTTCTCCTCCTCCTCTTTTTTCTACTTGGGGGTTGAACCCAGGCTTTTCACCCACTTTCCAAGTGTTCTACCACTGGGCTTATTTTTTATTTCGACACAGGGCCTTCCTAAGTAACGCGGGCTGCCTCTGGCTTTGAATTCACAATCCTTCTGCCTCTGCCTCCCGAGTTGCTGGGATCATAGGTGTGTGCCACTGTGCCCTGATTTGAATTCTTCCTTTCTGCCGCATTTGTCTTGCACTGGGTCCTAGGTCTCACCTCTTTTTGTTTTCATCTTTTCCCTCAAGCCCTTTCTCTGTTAACTATTGAGTTTGTATTCCACTGCTGGAGTCTTCATGTTCCTTTGATTCGTCATATGAAACAAGAGAAAAATCCCTATAGATTATGCACTCACACTGAATTTCTTTTGTATGATGCTTAGGTCCACTTGTTGTTGTTGTGTGCTGTCGAGTCGTTATCCAACTCATAGCAACCCTCATAGGGCTTTCAATGGCTGATTGTTTCGTGATTGCCTTGGGAGTGGATTGCCAGGTCCTTCTCCCATTTTTTTGCGGTGCTGGAAATTGAACTTGGGACCTCAGAGACTGCAGCGCAGCACTCTACCAGCCCTAGGTCCACTTAGGAACTGTCCATTCTTTCCCTGAAACCAAGGCCACATAGTTAACTTCATTTCTTCGTCAACGCTAACCCAGTCTAAGCTATTATTAGTAGCTCTCCTAACTTGAGTGGTCTATTCTGTGTCAATGTCTTTCTGTGCAAGGTCTTCCCTGCCTGTGTGTCTGGCCGACCGGGAAGGAGCCCCTCTGTGTGGCGAATGTGCAGACATCTCTCCCTTTACTAGTGAATAGATGACATCTAGGCCATCAGAAAATTGGACAGTTATCACTTACAAAGTTCTTTTTGACGTTTTGGGCAGGGTCTCACTATGTACCCCAGGCCAGCCTCAAACTGGTGATCCTCTTGCTTTAGCCTCCCAAATGCTGAGATTAGGGGTGTGTGCCACCACAACTGGCTACAGAGCTCTATTTGCATTCAAACCTCAAAACACACATGCTCTCCCTCCTTTAAGTCATTATCTTAGGGAAGGGACTAAGCTAAATATTTACAAGATGGCAAAGCTCCATTATAGCCACAAGTGAGTCTTCAGCAAGTTCCGGCTGAGTTGATTTGAATGGACTCTCTTCAATAGGTTTCTCTCTGATCTTCTTTTCCTGCCAGGGTTGAGTTCCTCCCCACAAAACAAGAGAGGCATCCTTTGATAATTTCTGCACACTTTTGCAAGAAAAGGTCAAGAATTCTAGTAGACATTATTTGAAGTCCTCCCCCCTTTTTTTGGTAATTGGTAATACAAAAAAGAGGAAATAGTAGGATAATTAGCAGATAAGTTGGACCAGGAATTGATGCTGGCCTGTTCTACAGAGCATCAGAAATTCCACAGCTCAATGTTTCAAATATCCAAAATACTTAGCTTCTTGATCTGGGTTCATGGGAGTCCTCAGGACTCTGGCTGATTGTTTTCAGTTGTCACATTTGTTCCTTATGGAATTAGCATTGTTATTTTTGTCCACAATGACTAAGAGTTATGCAAATAAGTCACAAATGATTTTTTTCTCACAGAGTTTTTCAGAGTATTCCCCCCACCTTGCATAAGTTTAAAGAGAGTGTGCCTTGAGATGAGTTCAAATTATAGATACTATTCTCTCCATTTTATAAACATAGTTTTGTTTTGTCTGTTTTTTCTTAGATTGATTTTTGAGACAGGACCTCACTAGGAAACCCAGTCTGACCTGGAACTAGTGATCCTCCTGCCTCAGCCTCCCAACTGCTTGTGCTACCACACTCTGTTCTTCCATTTTAACAAATACCCTTACAATATCCAGCCCTATTACCTGCAGATAGTTCATGTGGGTATCATGTTGCTGGTGTGGATTCCACGAGATGTGCAGGGTCCCTGTATGCCAGGTGCATTTGTAACTCATCCTCTGTCCCTTCTATGTGGCCACTCTGTCAATCTGTTTAAGGATTGTTCCTCTCGGCTTTTTTGGTAAGGCATTTATAGATGTTAACTGTAGAAGTTTTATGCACAAATAAATTTTGACATGGCTTTCAAGTGTTGGACTGGTATTGAGCGGATATTTTAGTGCTTCCTCTGTAAGTTGGAGGGCTGTTAATTTTACTGGAAGGCCAGTTTTTGGAAATAGCCAATGGCAAAGGGCCCATTGCTCTTGACCCCTTAATTTTTTTTTTTTTTTACTTGGGGTTGAACTCAGGGCCTCACACATACATTGCGGTATGCTACCACTGGGCTGCACCCTCAGCCCCTTCTTTCTTTTTTTTTTTATCTTGAGACAGGGTCTCACTAAGTTGTACAGTCTGCCTCTGGCCTTGAACTTGTGATCCTCCTGGCTCCACCTGAGTTGCTGGGATTACAGGCATGCGCCACGACTCTTTTGTTGAAGTATAACTTTTTATACCATTTTTACGAGAAGGTGCTCAGTAGATGACAGGCATCTAACTAATAGGGCATTTGGAGAAGTGAGTAGAAGGAAAGAGAATGAGGGAGTAGTATAAACAAAAGATCTGTGGAGTCTGGAACTATGTGAATGAGTGGCAAGGCAGGTGGGCTTAGAAAGCAGAGATCTGAGGATTTTGGATAAATTAAAGCCTCTTTCTCTCTGTGTCATTATCTATTGGAGTGTGGCATGTTGTAGAATCTAAATGTTCTCCAATCTTCACATATAGATTCAAATGGGTTTGGGAAGAGCCTAGGACCTTTTGACAAATCTCATTTCCAATGTTATATTTTCTTCAAAGCATCTTCTTCAAAGATGGCCTCTCTCTCTCTCTCTCTCTCTCTCTCTCTCTCTCTCTCTCCTTCTCTTTGGATCTCCGAGAGCATTGGGTGTCTCATTTTGCCTTGGTGGCTGCTCCTTGTGACTCTTCCTATCCCTTCCTGAATAGTGGGCTCCCTGAGGCTAGGTCGGGACATCTATCACCTTTGTGTTTCCTGGTGCTGAGATCCAAGGGTGCTTTCCAAAGGCTCAAGTTGAATTGGAAGGACTGGAACTTGAGAAGTCAAGAAAGAAAACGGGCAGGCTTTGAAAGCTTCCATTCTTGCATTTTCAAGAGGAGGCCACCCCTACAGAGGCCACCCCAAGGAAGGAACTATCCATGATGTGATGGCAGGGAGCTACTGTTCTGGGGGAGGACAAGGCTGTGAAACTTTGCCAAGACATTCTGAAGTAGATGTCTTCACAGGGTCCTCAGTGTTCATGGGCACAGGCAGGCTCCGGGGAAGAGGATGATTCTGTCAGGTCTTAGCAAACATTGAAGTTCCAGGTGCTAAGGGCAGGGAGAAAGGCAGCTTGGAGGATGAGGCTCGCGCAGGGTGCCAGAAGGCTAGGTCAGAGTCTGAGTGGTATCTTGCATGTTTAAGGACTGTGAGTGACACTCTTGTCTAGGTGAAGTCGCCCAGAGTTAGCAAGTGACATTTTCTCTCCTCCCTTTGACTTCCTAATCCCTTTTAACCATGCTGCTCTGTGATCCTCCAACAAAGGGGCTTTATCTCATTCATCTCTGGGCTTAGATTGGTGCCTGATGTGGGAAGATATATGATCCACTTTCATCAGAGAGTCCACAGAACTTGAATCAACAGAATCTTGGAGTTAGAGAGGACTTAGAATATGGATCCTCTGAGAAAGCTAAGGTGCAGAGGATAAGGTAGAAGTCTTGGGCATGATCTCTCTCTTTCTCTCACTCTCTCTCTTACATAAACATATAATACGATTGTGTGTGTGATTTGTGTTGTTGTTAGATGCCGTTGAGTTGGTATCCGACTCATAGGGAACCTACATACAACAGGCAAAACAGTATTGTCAGTGCTTCTCTGCTGTTCACAGGGTTTTCAATGGAGGATTGATTTTTGGGAGTGGGTTGCCTGGTCCTTCTCCCAAGCCTACAGCACCTGGTGTTCCCAGGTGGTTTCCTATCTAGGTACTAACCAGGCCTGACCCTGCTTAGCTTCCGAGATCTGACAGTATCGGATGCCACAGGGCTATGGCTGCAGGCATTGTGTGTTATGGAGAACAATTGACATGCTGATATCAACCTGGCCACATCCAGGAGGAAAGGACAAGAGAAGTGAGGCTGGTGTATTTATTCTCCCAAGAAATTGGTGAAAGTAAGTGCTCTACTGAAGGGACTATGTTGTGGAGACTTATCACCAGGTGGAGAGCATTACGCAAGGGGTGTGTGTGTGTGTGTTTGTGTGTGTGTGTGTGTTTATGAGTTTATGAGGTATCTGTGAATGAGGATTGTGGAGAGGAGAATTTCCTGGAGCTTGAGAAGTCACTAATTACAGACTTAGAAAGCCAGAGAATTGAACACGAAGAAAAATTCTAAGATTGTCATGACCTATGCATTTGGTTGCTCTTTTTTTTTTTTTTAAATCAAGTTTATTGGATCATAATTTTGTTTGAATTTACCACCTTTGTCTGAAGTCAACTCAAAGCTTCCAGTGCAGTCTAGAATTCCTAAATCAAAGCCAGCAAGTTATGGACAGCTTCAGTATCTATAGGTGGCCTTTCACTAGCCGGACAAACTTCCTGAAATACTTGTAGTGACTAATTTATCTTCTCAAATTCTCTTCCTTTTCTATGTCCCTTTCCAATACCTTCCTCTGGAAGATTAGCAAGTCTTGCTGCAGTAAAGCCATAGCTCTTAGGGTAAGCTCCCTTAATGGATTTATTATAGGGAAGGTAATAGTCTATTACCTTCCCTATAATAAATAGGGAAGGAAGGGAATAGGGAATAAATAGGGAAGGAAGGGAAGACTTCAGGCTGGAGTCTTCACATTCACCTTCTACCATGCCTGCCTTCATCTGGATGCTCTTTTAAAGTTCACCAAGAAATATAAAGAGTGTTTGGGCCATCACTAAAGTCCTGTTGGAGACTTAGCCATATTTCTCTTTAACTTTACAAAACTTTGTATTGGAAGCAAATTTAGCCTATAAAATTTTATTCACATACATTCTAAAAACTCTAAGCATGGTAGTTTGAAAAAAAATCAAATGTTAAGATGATCTTTACCAGTTATTTTACTTTAATATAATAAAGGATATGTTATAAAATCTCCATACACAAAGACGATTTTCCATTTCAAGCACAAGGGTCTCTTTATGCCCAATAGTTCTCTTTCAAACCATTTTTAAAGATATAAAAACATACTATCCACTGTGCATGTGAAGTTTGTAAGTTAGTAAAAGACACACAAGTAAAAATATTCTCCTATTGAATCTCAATATTAGCTTTTGGTTTCAGGTGCAATATTGTTATTCTGATGGGCAAAATCATTCAAAACTATTCTAGCCTGTATGCAATTTTAGTATTCTCCCGTACCACATGAACCCAGTTGTATTTGGCTGGGCTAACCTTTCCACTGTCAAATCCACTAAGCAAAAAGAGCGTTTCTCAGTACTTTTCTTAGAGACTATATATTTGTTTATTTAATGTGACACTTTTTTCAGGGGTGCTCTTGTCCACTCCAGGCCTTTATAAAATCCTTCTTTTCCACAATGAAAAATAAATAAAAACGAGGAAAGATCAAATGTATTTCTTAGATATTTTAACCACTTCACCCCAAGTAAAATGTGCCTCTTTTACCCCGTTTTTACCCCCTTCCTTACACATCATAGAGTATACCGATATGCTCTGTCAAGTTTTCCGGGACCACCCATGTCCGCCTTCTTAGAATCCCTGGAGAAGCATCATTTTAGCTAATGTGGGATGTGCTCTCAGGGTGACCTTTCTGTTTTCAGATCTCCCTTTTTATTTACAAAATGTCAGGTGCAGTAACATAGAACATCTTATATCCAACTGGATCTCTGACTTCCACATATCCTGAGTACCCTGGCCTCAGAAACCACATTTTGTAATAGCTATGCCCTCATTTCTCTGCACATGCCACCTCTCTTGCCCTTCCTTCTGCCAATCTGTCAGACAGTCACTCGTTTTTCTTTGCTGGCAAGGCACTGTTACCAGTAATTGCAGAAACCATTAATAAAGTGGGTGGGAGGGGGCGACAGGGAGAGGAAAGCGAGACACAAAGGGAATAAGTATTGTACATAGCCCATGGGCTTTTCCCTCCCACACGTAGGATTCACTGCTGTTCCCCGCCTCACATGGGAAAATGTTGTCCTGCTGAAAATACACCTTAAAGGCAGCTCTGCCTCAAAGATATCACATATGCATATTAATAACACATACTTTGTAGTGCCTAGAGTTGTTTTTAATGAAGCAAGCTGAAATATACCAGCAACTTTCTCATCATCTTCTGAGTGCTGCTGATGATCCATAAGTATGGGCTGGGGTACCTTCTGCCGCTAGAAGAGAGATGAAAGAGGCAGTAATTCTTTTTTTCCAGAAACAGAGAGGGAAGGAAGCATCATTGGA
This sequence comes from Pedetes capensis, assembly GCA_007922755.1. NCBI lineage: Eukaryota > Metazoa > Chordata > Mammalia > Rodentia > Pedetidae > Pedetes > Pedetes capensis. The sequence goes on from VMDO01002150.1 coordinate 42,381, forward strand.
TAAAATGTGCTCATCATCCAGGAAAACCAAAGCTCTGGGAGGGTGTCACATGGGAAATGGGCACAAATGTTGGTAAAGAGTGGGCAAAGATCAGTATGGGTGATGGAAAGCCCTGGAAAGAAAAGTGGAGGCAGGCAAAATATTTAAGGTGGGGGTCTTTGAAGAGAGCCTACAGTTGTGCCACTGTGGTGTCCTATCCACTCAGATTTTGGAAGCTAAGCAAGGGCAGATCTGGTTAGGACTTGGATGGGAGACCACCTTGGAATACCAGGTTTTATACACTTTGGAGAAGGACCGGGAACCCACTCCCAAAAAAACAATCTACCATTACCATTGAAAACCCTACGAATAGCAGAGAAGCAATGACAATAGTGTTTCATCTGTTGTACACAGGGTCGCTATGAGTTGGACACTGATTCTACAGCACCTAACAACAACAACTTTGAAGAGATGTGAATATTCTTTTACACTCTGAGATGTTTTTTCTATGCTGTTTCTTGTTTCCCATTTTCCTAGGGGTCTTAACTTGCTTTTTTGAGGGAAACAGATCACCTCTGTTTGTTGGGTAATTTTTAACAATAGTATGATATATCCGACCTAGCTAAATTCTACCCACTGGGTCTATTGCTCTGTTTCATAGAAACAACTGATGTTTTGAGCAAGACCAGGTGATCTGTCTATGAGATGAGCCCAAGATGTGGGTGCCATCTTCCTAATGACTAATTAGCTCATTTGGTCAGGACATGATGCTAATGAAACCATTACCTTTTTCTCATTATCTCCTGGTTTAACTTTGTGCAGAAGAAATCTCCTCCTGCTTGCAGAAGTTATTCACAAAGACAAGTAGCCTGGCCTGCCACAGACAAAACCATCATCACCACTGGGATACCAGGAGACAGGGCCTTGGACATTCCTGAGTTTCTTGCACTCATCTCTTCTTTGCAGTCTGGGAGGAGAAGTCTTTAGGACCATCAGCCTTCCTCTAGTGTTCTCCATAGGTTTGTCTCTTTCCACTCTGATGGTCTTATGCACAAAGGCCATGTGCAGCTCTCCGCATGCAGCTACCATGATGGCCCATAAATGAAAACTCAATTCCTTCAATCCCTGGTTTACTTCTGACCTCGACTCCCTCATCCTTTGTCTCACTTCTTATTGCAATCAAATTGAATAGCCTGTTAGCACTCACATTTTCTCTGTATTTTTCCCTTCTTGCTGTTCTGATATGGCTTCTGGCTGGAACACCCTCTCACTTAATTGTACCTCCCAAAAGCCCTGTTCAAGGCCTCATCCCAACACTCCATTCAGATGTCACTGGTTCCATGAAAACTTTCTGTTCTCACTAACGAAAGGAAACTCTCCTGTCTTCCAGTGTCTCTCATATAGTCACAGGTCACTTGACGATGGGGACGTCTCAAGAGGTGCATTGTTAGATGATACCATCCTCATGTGAGCATCATAGAGTGTACTGACACAAACCTTGATGGTTCCCATCAGTCACTCAGGGTGGCCGTGGAGAGAAGCAGTAGACATGAGCTGTGTAAGGAAGGCCACTGCTGGCTTAACATGGTGCACAGTGTGTGGTCAACTTTTTTTTTTTTTTTTTTTAAGAAATACAAGGACTACATTCTAAGATAATGGTAAAAGTATAGTACAGCAAACCCAGAAACCACTAGCACCATGCTTTATTATTAAGCGCCATGTGCTTAGATACATGTGCTATACTTTGCCGTGAATGGCAGCGTAATGAGTTTGTTTGCACCGGCCTCATTATAAACACAGGGGAAGGGTATTAAAGTTTGGTTCTGGATTGTCCCCCAAAGGCACGTGTGTGAAAGGATCAGTCCCCACCCTTTAATGCTAGAAGGAACTGGTAGACATTTTAAGAGGCAGGGCCTAGTAGGTCTTCTGGTGTGTGGGACCCCAGCCCTTTCCTCTCCTCTCTTTTGCATCTTGGCCATGAAATGAGTAGCCATGCTCCCTCATGCACTCTTCACCATGACATCCTGTCTTACCACAGACCCAAAAGCAAAAGCAACAGAGCCAACCAAGCATGGGATGAAACCCCCCAAACTGTGAGCCTTTCCTCTTTATAAGGGATTATCTCGGGTATTTGTCACAGTGACACAAAATTGACCAACACTGAATGCATTGTCCTGAATGTTAAGATGACTGTGAGTTCACCCAGTGCTAGGAGTCTTTCAGCTCTGTTGTAATCATACAGGACCACCATGGTAGCTGTGGTCTGTCATTGACAGAAATATTATTATGGGGTGCCTGACTGTACTTGGTGTTTACTTCTTTTAGGGCATGTGTGGTGTTTTCATATAAGCATAGTCATTTATTCCTTCAACAAATATTTATTGCATATCCAAATTTTGAATATTGCTGAATATTGTGGTACATGGGAGGTTGAAGATGAACATATGTAACCTCCTCTGTTATGGTTATGCTAGCTTCTATGACAAATGCCCCACTTCTAGTCACTTCACGTAGTAATCCAGCATGGTGTTACTGGTTAGCTAGAAACTTTTCTCCAGATGTTAATTGGAAAACTTCATTAGTTTTATCTATTTTAGTATTTTTCTGCCTATTTTATCCAGTAGTTATCTATAGCTGTATAACTCCAAAATTTACTGGCTTAAAAAAATATTGGTTGTTTTACAACTTCCATGGGGAGGAGATTTGGGAGAGGTGGAGCTCGGCAGTTCTGAAGCTGGGGTTTCTCGTGAGGTTGTTATCAAACTGTTAGCTGGGGCTTCATCACCTGGAGACTTTGCTGGGGCTGGCGGATCCACTTCCAAGGTGACAGTCACAGCACCTCACCAAAGGGCTTCTCCACTGAGTGTCCTCAGGACACAGCAGCTGCCTTATCCCTGAAACGGGGGACCTGAGGTACAGCAGGAGGGAGCCTGTCTGTCATGACCTGCCCACCGGGAGTCACATTCTGTCATTATGTCTGCATTCTATGTATTAGAAGCAAGTCACTGAATTCAGCTCACACTCACCAAAGTGGGAATTAAGCTCCATCTTTCAAAAAGAAGAGTATCAAATAATCTGTGGACCTATTTTAAAACCACTGCAACATGGGACCTTCCATGGCTTCTTCAATTTTGGGAGGATCAGTTGTCTCCTCGGGTTTGGGCTTTTTAGCTCCCAGCAGATGGAAGATGAAAGTGTGAAGGCACAACATTGTCTTAAAAATGCTTCTGTGAAAATGATACATATCACATCCCTTCTCATTCTGGTTATGAATATGTCACATGGCCACCTCTAGATTTAAGGGGTAGCTGGAAAATGTAGAATCTGGCAGCACTTTGCAATTCCCACCCTGTACCAAGTGTTAACTTCTTCATGGAAGGGACTGTCTTGTCCTCTGCTGTATCCTCCATTCTGCAAACAGCACAAGACTTGTGCAGAATACATGTTCTGTAAATATTCATGAATGAATGGTGGTATGGTAGCATTATTTTCCTATATATTTCAAAAGGCAAACCTAGGTGTGCTTCTTAAATAATATACACACCAACTCTGCTACTCAAATTCTGTTTGCAACTCAGCTTTGGCCTATGAGACTTTGCTCAGAACTACCTGGGCATGAGGTTCTCTTGTTACTTCTTATGTATTATTTATCTTTCCCCCTCTGAACTTTCTTCAAATGGTACATTGCAAAGGACTGGTTCTTTACTAAAGAATACTATATAAAGGCAAAAATGTGCAAAGGTTCTCTGCATCTGTACACAAACAATTCAAATAAAATGCTGTCAAATGCTAAAATGATAGGATCACAGGGTAGCAGAGATAAGAAATAAATTGTCATAGCAACCAGAAGACCTCAGTTGAAATGACTGTACTCAAACTTAGAAGGGGGTTCTAAGAGCTTGAATACACACAAAGAAATGGCTAACTTTATAAAGATGCCATTTAAATACAAGAGAATCTTTTTCAAACGTTTCTAAGTGAATGTAATTTGGAAAAAGTATAATATGGGAAAATGTTAAATGAGAACATTAGTGAGACTTCACTGTATTTTTAATAACAATAATTTATTTTTATTGTTAAACCTTATGTTTTTTATTTTAGAAAAATAAGTTGTTGTTTATTTGGGAATTATATGAGTAATACATGCTTAGTGTGGAAAAATTGGAAAATGCAGAAAATAGTTTGTTGTTAGGTGCTGTCGAGACGTGTACGACTCATAGTGACCTTCATAGAGTTTTCAATGGCTAATTATTTTGAGATTGCCTTGGGGGTGGATTGTCACATCCTTCTCCCAAAGAAAATATAAGAGGACTTAAAAATAATCTTTTTAGCCAGAGTAAAGAAATTTAAAAAATATTTTTAGTACACATGCACGTACACACTCTCTCTCATACACATGCATATACACACAAGTCCCTGACTTATAATGGTTCAACTTATTTTTGTCTTTACAATGGTGCAAAACAATGCAAAATACATCCAGGAGAAATTGTACTTCACTTTTTTTTTTTTTTTTTTGGTTTATTTGAGACAAGGTCTCTGTATATAGTCCAAGGCTTGCCTCAAGCTTTTCATTTTCCTGCCTCAGATGTGTGCCACCACATCTAGCTTTGTACTTTGATGTTTGCATTTTGTTTTTTCTTCAGCTGTCTATATACAGTATGATACTGTCCTATGATGCTGGGCAATGGCAGAGAGCCATACTTCCCAGTCAGCCCCAAGATCACAAGGAGAAACACCCAGGGCTCCATAGTAGACTGTGTTGGTAGGCTGTGATTTTGTAGGCTACATGAATTAAATGCATTTCCTACTTATGATCATTTGATCATGTGTATGTAAGCAAAACTGGGATTGCTTATGTATGTTACACTTAGTACATTGGCTTTTAAATTTCATTATCTCACAAGCATTTCTCTGTATTTTTAATATTCCTTAAAGCATTATTTCTAGTTACTGTATAATATTCTATAATTAAACATATCATAAATTTATCTATTTATATGTTTTACATCTTGATTGTTTTCATATTTTTGGTATCATAAGTAATTTTACAACCAACAGTGTAGTATGAACAGAATTGATGTGAACGGTATTTGTCACATATAGTAAGCATTTGATCAATAAGTTAAAAGATGTGAAGATTTTTGCACATACCTGATTACTATTAATATATATAGCACATATCTAATCATTGCATACACACACACACACACACACACACACACACACACACACACATATTTGGTTTTTTTTGAGACAGAGTTTCTCAATTGGTTGGCCTTGAACTCACTATGTAGCTCTGCCTGGCCTCAAACTTGCAATCCTCTTGCTTCAGTTTCCCAAGTGTTGGGATTACAGGCTTTATCTACTATGAATGGCTATTATTTTTTTTATTATTTAGTATTATCTGGAAGATTTATTTATTTGTTTAGTTACTTTCATTTGTCTCTCAACAGTGCATTTTAATTAATTAGTTAATTAGTTAATTAACTTTTTTTTTCAGACAGGGTCTTATTAACCCAGGCTGGCCTCAAACTTGTGATCCTCCTATTTCAGCCTCCAGAGTGCTGGGATTACTGGCACGCACCACCATGCTCCACTCAACATGTATATATATCATGTATATATATATATACACACACACACACACACACACAGACACATACATATTGAGGTGATTACTACATTCAAGCAAATAAATATATCATCATCTTTCAAAAATTTCTCTCTTTCTTCTGGTAAGAGTACTTAAAATCTACTCTTTAAGTGAATTTCAAGTATATAACACAGTATTATTAACTATAGTCTAGATTTATTAATAATATATAATTGCAAATTTGTGTCCTTTGACCTCCTGCAACTTCCCATTCCTCCACACCCACCATCCTCACTGCTCACTGCTGGTAACCACCATTCTGTTCTCTGTTACTATGTATTCAATTTTTATCCCCTTAAACAGTTATCTGGAAGATTTATTAAACTTTGTTTTGAGTATTTGAAATAAAGTTGGATTCTAGTACTTACATACTATTTTATGTGATGGGGTCATAGTAGTTTGAAAAACTTCTGTGAGAGCTGAAATAGTACCTTGGTGCATCTGCTGTAGTTTGGGTGTGGAATGTTCCCCAAAGGCCCAGGTGTAAAGGCTTAGTTGCCAGCCTATGGCACTATTGGGAGGTGGGGGAACCTTTAGGAAGTGGGACTTAGTGAAAGGATGTTAGGCCATGGAAAGCATGCCTTTGAAGTGGTTATTGGGACTCTCAGGCCTCCTCTCCTCCTCTCATGCTTTGCTTTTTGGCTGCCCCGAGGTGAACCAGCCTCCTCTGCCACACATTCTCTCCTGGATGTATGGAGCCACCACAAGCCTAAAGGTAATAGGCCCATGGGAACTTGGACTGCATCCTCTGAAACCATGAGCAAAACAAACTTCTCCTCCTTTAAGTTTATTATCTCAGGTATTTTGTCACAGCAATGGAAAGCTGATTAACACAACCTCTGATAAGCCAGTGGCATCTCCTGGTATCTGTGGAGTCTTTTCTTATTGTGCCAGCCTAAAGCATCGTATCTCTAAGAGATGTCAGAGTTGATGATGCCTTCTTTTGGTCATTAAATCAATTTGCTCCAGATAACAACTCTAAGTTTGGTAGGCCCAATCTGTTTATTTTTTTCTCCTTATTTTACAGAAGAAAGGAGGTAACTCAATTTGTGATGTTGAAATTTAGCCTAGGGATCTCAAGCTTCTCTGGTCTATTTGTCTCTAGGACATAAGCAAAAGGCCCTGAGGACTTCTTCAGCCCAACCTACCCCTCACTGGCTGCAACCTCTCAAGGGATTGGGTGGGGGTGGGGGAATGGGGGAGTGGGGGGTGGGGGTGTCGAAAAAAAAGTGAGTAGGATGTTAGGCTGATCTTTTTGAACACATGGCCAATTCTCTATTATTAGGAGATTTAAGGACCTGACTTATCATTATCATTATTTTTAACACACGTTGTTATTGTGTCAGCAGGAGCTGTTACTTTCACTTTAAAAAATGCTTTGGGAGAAGGATCCTGACAGCTTTTCTTTCATTTCCACTATGAGAGAGAGGATCAGGGATGTAGCACATAGTCTGAAAAAAAAAATCCTTCTAAAAGTCCTTTTTAATAGAAAATAGAGCAAGATTTACAAAATTATCGAGGTGGCAGATCAGTACAACCTGGTCTTCTGCCAGCCTCTTGTAAACCTCAGGGGAGACCTATGACCTTGCAGAGGGCCACCTGAGGGACTTTTTCTCAGGTTCCTTTGGCATCCACAATAAACAACACCATATGGGACCTCATAGTAGGCTTAAAGGATGTCAAGTGAGTATGTAAATTAGACCTAATCATTTAAAATTAGGATCTTCAACCTTAGCTGCACATTCAATACATCTGAGGGGATTAAAAAAAAATACTAATAGCCAGGCCCTACCTTTGATGCCTAAAATCAGAATCTTTTGGAGTGGGCCCAGGCTCGGTGTCAGGACCAAAGGGTGGTCTTTTCTGTCAAGATGAAGGCATGAGTCTTTCTGCATTGCAGTCTGAGATAGTAACACAGGTCTTCAAACTCTCCAACCTCCTCCTAACCTGGGTTTTGCATATCCCATTAGACTATCCTGCTGGAGTTGCTATTACCTGTTCTCCATTACAAAAAGCACTCTTTCTGATGAAATTATAATAATAATGCCCTAAAGTCTAAGCTACAATAAAGGGTTGAAAAAAATAAATAATTCCAGGCCAGGTCCCAAGAACAAGCTTTGAAGCAGTGGACAATCTATAAACCTAGAGCCACAGACAACATTTCTTGAGCTCACGGAAGGGAAGACACATTTGAGCCTCCAACTAAAGTCTAAGCTACAATAAAGGGTTGAAAAAAATAAATAATTCCAGGCCAGGTCCCAAGAACAAGCTTTGAAGCAGTGGACAATCTATAAACCCAGAGCCACAGACAACATTTCTTGAGCTCACGGAAGGGAAGACACATTTGAGCCTCCAACAGTCTAGTTTTCACATCTGGAAGGGCAGGAAGGTTAGCTCTGCCTTGGAGAAACACATAACTGCAGGGTGATGGCCAATCTCAACATCTCCTCACTTAGCTTTCTCAGGTCCATGTGGTCCCTGGCAATATAACACTATTTCTAGAAGGCGAATAACAAATGTGCACAAGTTTGCTCAGAGTCTTAGGATAGAAACTGACCCATAGCACATTCCTCTCTACTTGCTTTCTTCTTCGGAAACACCAATCACTATTTTCAACAAACGAATTAGTTTTCTTAAATATTATTTTTCCTGCCAGACTTTTGTTTTTGTTTTTAAGGACGTTGCATAAAGACTTATTAATGAGACTGTTGTGTGATGTCATTGTGGATTGGGTTTATTGGGTGATTTGCTTAGTCTGTAAGACATACAGAATCTAAAAAACAACCAGCATTGATTTGTACATCTAGCCTTTACTAACCGGAAAAAAGAGAGCCGAAAAGATAAGGATTAAAAGCCAACTTATGATCAAATTGCTTGATTTTAGTGTCCTGTGAGCTCATCAGCTCACCACTTTGAGGCACCAAATTTAACACCATTACAGTTGCGGCTAATGCAATAATATGGGGAATCACATAAAGAGAGGAAATAATCATTGTATCTACTTTCACAGTTTTGTAATAATGATCCCCTTGTTAAAAGTTAGTTCCATCACCGTCTTGTTCATCTTCCATCTGTCAAAAGTTGTTCAAAAATTGTTGCTTTAGAATTTTTATTGTATATAATGAAAGTGTACTGCCGGATGTTTTGGCATACATATACATGTTAAAATAATTACTACAGTCAAGCAGGCCTGCAGCCATAGCACTGTGGTGTCTGATCCCGTCATGTTTTGGAAACTAAGCAGGGTTAGGCTAGGTTAGTACTTGAATGGGAGACCGCCTGGGAATACCAGATACTGTAGGCTTGGGAGACGGACCCGGCAACCCACTCCCAAAAATCAGTCTGCCATTGAAAACCCTATGAATAGCAGAGAAGCACTGACAATAGTGTTTCACCTGTTGTACATAGGGTTGCTATGAGTCAGACACTGACTTGACGGCACCTAACAACAACAGTCAAGTAAATTAATATATCCCCCCAAACCTAAATTTGCACAGATACATATGCATATACTCATAGATCCAATAGAAAAGAAGAAATTATTTACTACTTTCAGACCTGGGGGTGTAGCTCAGTGGTAGAGCACATACTTAGCATGTGTGAGACCTTACCTTCAGTCCCCTGCTAGAGGGGAGAGAGAGAGAGAGAGAGAGAGAGAGAGAGAGAGAGAGAGAGAGAGAGAGAGAAAGGGAGAGAGAGAAACAAAAGAAAAAGCATTGTAACACCTGCCAAAGGGTGGAGATCTAGACCTACAGACCACTGGTGCTACTGATTTTTCTGTTTTCTACACAGCATTTATCTGTGACTTAGGCAGACCTACCTTCTATCACTTTTCCTTATTTGGTACTAGATCTCAGCCTTTTGTTTTTTAAGGTCATTTTATCCTGGTTGTAAATGTGATGTACATTCACCCCATCATGTCCTATCTGACGGGGAGGGTGTGCTCAAGGGCATAGCCCTCAAAGAAGACGGCTTGTAAGTCGTGGGCATAAAATGTAGAGAAGAAATAAGTGGCCAGAGAAGACAATGGTGCAGAAAATGTGTTTCTTAGGGAAGGACTGTTAACTTTAACAAGGTTGGCTTTAAAATGCTATGCAGGACTACTGCTTAACAGTTAAAATACAGAATTGATGGGAGAAATAAAGGTGTCAGGAAATTTAGCCTGAAATTCCTGTATTTAAAAGAAAGCAATAAATTAAGCTGAGTCTTTTCCAGTTTTTATATTCATCAAGCATAGCAGTGCACTTATACATTTTTTAGCTGTCATTACATCTAGTTGGTAGTTAATCTGAATTTTAATATTTAAAAGCATACTCATGATCTTCATTAGAGCCATAAAAAATTCAAGCAAGCCTAGTGTGAGTAGCTGTTAACAAAGCAATTTATACTCTCATCATTTCACTAAGAGTGAGGAGACAAATTGAGATTTTTGTAAAGTGCCATTCGCCACTTACACTGGCAACAACTGGTGTCACCATTAGGTGGCACACTGCAGCCAGCTATCATGTAGGCTGTATGGAAGCAAGCAGTGCCACCGAGGCAGAAATTGCCTATCTCTTTGCTTGACTTTTCTTTTAAACACTTAGGGTTGCAGAAGATTGTGTGTACAGAACCCAGCAGCAGGTCTTTTTATGCTCCCCTGACGCTCTTTGTCTTAACATTTGGTCTTTAGCTGCATCGACTGCTCATTCAGATCCTGTTTGCCCTCCTGGGGTTTCTGAGCTGGCTGCTTCCTGCTGCTTTAGCTCTTCTTTTCAGCAGTAGGATTTTCTTCTGCAGGTACAATGTACATGTCAAAAGCTGCGCTCGATTTGGGCTGAAGTCTCTATTTTTGTCTTGACTGTCTTCAGTGGGTCAAGAGAATTCATCTAATAGGATGGTGGGTTTTGTAGCAAATGCTAGAATCATATCCCTATCTTCCAACGTTTGGGCAAAACATAGAAAAGATTAGTTAAAAGATGAAATCATGGTAATTACTAGGATTCTCAGCATCTGCTAATGTAATACGTTTCCTTTAATCATGTCCCGTAATGTATAACCTTGACTTTCCCAGGTCACACTGGCTAGAGGAACAAATTGCAAAGTACAGTTAACAATTATAAAGGTGGCAATAATAATCTTTGGCTTCAGGTTCTCTACCCAGCAGAATCTCGGGGCCCAAGTCCCTGAATTCTCTACCTTCCTGCTGGCTGTTTCTGGCAGCTGAGGCTTTTCTTTTTACCTGGCACTTTCACTCTGATTTCTCACCCCAAGAAGAGAGCTGTGTTGCCCTCGCTGGCCCTGCCTTGCCTATTGACCCTGTCATTCTATATATAGCTAAAGATATTCTTGCTGAGTTCCAACAAAGCTGACTTTGGACTTTCATTTTTTAATAGTTCTCTCACTCTGGGAACTTGAAATCCATTCCCTGAAGCTGGATTAGAGAAGATGTAAATGACAGCAGCAATGATGAAACCCAAAAATATTCCTTGCCACGAAAAGGCAAGCCACATTCTAGAAAAATCTCAGGCCTCTTGAATTCTGATCTATTCTTCCAGTTACAAGGCTTGGGTTCAAATATTGGCCTTTTCACCTTATAGTAGTGTGGTCTTAGATAAGTTATTTGGCTTCTTTCTGAATATGAATCTTAATATGAATTTAGCCTCTTTCTGATATGAATCTTAATATGAAGATTATTATAGGAGCAATTTTGTGGGGTTGTAGTGAGGATTAAATGACTTAATGCATGTAATGGGGTTATAGTGCCTGGCTCACATTATTCACATAACCAATGTCAGCCATTATTATTAGAGAGTTTTGATCTATAAATCACAAGGACTGACCACTAATTCCTATTTCTTCCAAAGCGCCAATAGAGATTTCATTGTCAGGACCACTGATGTTTTGCCCCAGGATACCAGAATTCTAGAGGAATGTGGGCAGTTTTAACCTGCTATCTCTACCATTCCACAGCTCACTCATGAAAGTTCCTTAAAATAAAAATGTTAGAAAACTACCAGTAGAGAAATTTCTATTACACTGGTGCCAATGCTGGGAAGTAAGAGTACAGCCCTTAGGATGTGCTTTGTATTTGTGTGTTCAGGTAGACATTCACGTGTCTATGCTTTAGACTCAGTCTCCCTTTCTTCTTCTTAGGCTCTCTCTCTCTCTCTCTCTTTCCCTCTCCCCCTCTCTCCCTCTCTCTCTTTTGTGGTACTGGGGGGCTGATCCCAGGGCATTGCACATACTCTCCAAGTGCTCTGCCACTGAGATGCACCCCCAGCCCCTTTTTTAATGTTTAAATTGAGACAGAATCTCATTAAATTATGCAGGCTGCCTCTGGCCTTGAACCTGTGATCCTCCTGCCTTCTGCCTCCCAAGTGGCTGGGATTACATGTGTGTGTCACTATGCCTGGATCCTCTATTCCTTTTGTAAGTATCCTGAAATTTCCTTTGGGGAAACCACTTTTGCTTATTCTCGCCTATTTAGGGGATTGGGCAAGATTAAATCTACTGCTGGTTCCAGAGTGGCCTCTGATTCACCTATGTCATCAGACTAATCATCTCTGCTTTCCTGATTGGTTCAGTGACAGATCTTTAAACCAATCAGGGTCAAATTGAACTGAGGAGACATGTACTGGGGTCGAGGGGAAATAAAAATACAGCCCTTCTTCCCAAAGGCTATAGGAAGAGCCATTTCTCTCTAGTCCTGGTTGGAGAGACATGAAGATTTGAATTCCAGAATGTGTCAACTTTAGGAGGAATTCAGCACCAGGGAGAGACAGGAAACTCTGCAACTGGCAATATACTTCCAGCTACTGGATTTAACTTTGCTATAGCTTCCTTCAGCCTTTTCACCTACAACTAACATAAATCCTTTATTAAATCTGAGTTGATTTTTATTTGTCACCTGCAACTAAGAGATCTGTCCCTACCAAAACTCTGCCTTACAGTTAGAACATTTCTATGGCAGTGAGAAATACTCCATGATTTCATAAGATCAGTTTTGAAACTAATATTGCTATCTTGTTTGGACTTGGATATCTGAAACATCTAAACGTTTCAAAACTTTGCATGCTTATATATGACCTCTCTTGATATGCAAATCAAGAGTGGAGTCATTTGTTAAATTGGATTTCCAGAAAGATTTTCCATCTATTAGCTAGGCAATAAGCTTTTTTGCACTTTGCCAAAGCAAGAGTAATTCAGAGATTGGCACATTGCAAGTGCTCATGGAATGTTTAAGAAATGGAGTTTCCTGGTTATACTTGAATTTCTGATTAATTGAAAGTTAATTAGAATTTCACACCCCCACTACCATTTCCTCTCTTTAGAAAGTCTTTGTAAAATGTATGAGTGCACTTTCTTTCCTTAGTAATTACAGCACAGTGAGCATAATTGCATTTTTGATGATTAAGAATTTTACAGTGCCTGAGGGTTATCAGTCAGACTTTAAATTCTCATTGTATAATATTTTACATGGAAGAGTTATAGGAAATTGATCGTGGGACATCTCCTAGAAATTTATTTTCTGCAAATGCTAACATCTATTAGTTTTCATTATCCTTTAACTTTTTCTTTATTTTTTTTTATTTTTTATTTATTTTGTGCAAAAGTTAATCAAAATTTTGAGCAGCCAGATTCTGGTTAAAGAAGTTTTGCTATGGTTTTTTTTTTTTTTTTTTTTTTTGACAAACCATTTTAGTATTAGCATCAATAATTGCACAGTAAAATTATGAATATGGAGTGTCTTAGTCCATTTGAGCTGCTATTACAAAATTATGTTAGACTGGGTAATTTATAAACAACAAAACTTTATTTCTTATAATGCTGGAGGCTGGGAAGCCTAAGTTCAAGGCACTAGCAAATTCAATGTCTGGTGAGGGTTTGCTCTCTGCTTCAAAAGTAGTACCTTCCTGCCATGTGCTCACACAGTGGAAAGGGCACACAGATTCCCACAAACTCATTTATAAGGGCACGGATCTCAGTCACAAGGGCTCTACCCTTATAACTTAGTCACCTCCTAATCTTCGTACTTCTTAATACTACTACAATGAGGATTAGATTTCAATATGAATTTTGGAGACAAACATTCAGATTATAGCATGGAATAAAACTGTCTTGTTAGGTGCTGTTGAGTAGGGTTCAACTCATAATGACCCTGTATATAACAGAGGAAACACTACCCGACACTCTGCCATGACCAGTGAGATTATCAGTTCTTCTCTGCTATTGACAGGGTTTTCAATGGCTGATTTTTTGGGGGGGAGTGGGTTGCTGGGTCCTTCTCCCAAGCCTACAGTACCTGATGTTCTCAGGCAGTCTCCCATCCAAGTACTAACCAGGCCCAACTCTGCTTACCTTTCTGAGATCAGACCCATTGGATTCCAGGGTGGTAAGGCTATAGGTGGGGCAAGACTAAAGATGGATATTAGGGGAAAATGGCATAAAAGAGGCCTATAGTTGGCATTAGAAATTCCAATGAGGATGTTATATCAAGGTTAAGTTTGCTTGTACCAGTTAACTGTTGACTGCAAATTCAACGAACAAGGTGGATGTCCACGCCAGATAACAGTTTGTAGGAATTATGGTTCTTTTTTGTCAGGTTTCTTTTGTAGAGAGATGATATGGCATTTTCAGATCTTCTCATGTTCTATGGCTACAACCACTTCTGGTGGGTTATGTAAAGGTTGGTATAGAGAGAACACATCAGGCAAATATGTGTTGTTTTTGGCAGCCTTTTTTTTTTAGGTTAACCTCTTTATCTATATTGATAAGCCACAGGAGATTGAGGCATTTGGTATATTTGGGATCAGGGCCATTAGTCCCTGTGTTTCCATAAGAGACATGATTAATGGGCAAAGTCAGGGATCAGAATGGAACACCAGACCTCACAGAATTATTCAGGAAAGAGGCAGGCCATCCATTAGTGTGTGACCAAGCATAGGAAGGACAAATTGCTGTTCAAGCCAGGAAGATATGAAGGAGTCCTGTCAGTGTCCTTAAAGCAAATATCAGGTTGTAGAACATGGAAAGCATCAGTTGGGGATCACCAGATGGGCAATATCTTTGAATTATCAAGTTTCCCTTCCCCTAGCCATTCTGTCAACATCTTCTAGTCTTCAGGAGGCCTTCTGATGTGGTTTAGAAACCGGCAATGGATAAGTTAAGTTTATTTTCGTGTTTTGTTCCAGCCTACTTTGTCCTTTGCTAAGGTCATCCTTCATGTGAGTGTTGATGTTATTGACCAACTGTCTGCAGGGCATGTGCTTTGAGTTGCATTTACTGTAACGATGATGAATTAAGCTTGAGTTAGTGAAAGTCTCTTACAAGTCTTCCTTGTGAGTACGGCTGTGCATTCATGGAAAAAATTACAGGGTTTCTTGGAAGATTGTATTTGCTGAAGGACTGATGAGGTCCATAATTAGTCCATGATTAAGGTTTCTTTCTTTCTCTTCTTTTAAAAATCATATTTAAAGTGCAGTCATTCCTCATTGATGCATCCTATGTTTGTTTTGGTTATAGACAAAGTATTTAATTGTCAAGCCAATTCAGCTGTGATTGGGCTAAGGACTATGGGGAGTATCACATGCATGAGTTCCATAGAGTCAAAGATTTCCCAGGGCTCAAAATCCCACAGGGGAGACATATAGGAATAGACCCTGGCATGAGAAAGACTGAAACATTGTATCATAAGAGGATGAGTGGATTTCACCAGGAGAATCAAAGGAGGGAAGGGTATTTCTAACCTGAGGGGCCTGGGGGTAGAATAGACTTGAGTCACATGGACCCACACAAGGCACAGAACAGGGGAAGGGCATTTCAGCAGGAGAGAACTGTGGCTACCCAGTGCAATGCCTGCTCTAGAGAAGAGAAGAATCCTGTGAGGCTGAGGTGAGGGAGTGCGGGCCAGGTAAGACTGGAGGTGGAGGCTGGGGCTTCATTCCCATGACCATGGAAACCCAAGTAGAGAAAGGTGGAAAGCTGATCAACTTGTTGGAATATGGAGTTTACATGGTAATAGTCTGAGAAATAAGAAAGATAATTCTCAGGCTGGTGTAAAGAATGGGTGGCATGGGTGGAGGAGGCTGGGCAGGGAAGACAGGAGCTGGAGTGGCCAGTCAGGAGGCTTCTGCACCTGTTCAAATGAGAGCTGAGAAGATCCTAACCGGGATAGTGGTAGTGGGAAGACAAAGGAGGCCATGGACCTGGAAGGTAAGGAAGCCCATGGGACGGAGGTAAAAATGACTCTGAAGTTAAATGAGATTGGGGACCTAAAGGAAGTGAGGAAGGAGAATAAGGTTTTCTGTTCAGAACTGAATATATGAAATTTTGTTTGTGTACCTGGTCAGCACATGGGTTAAACTTGCTCCTTGAAGGCTAGAATATGTCTCATTCACCTGTGTGACCTCAACACACAGTGAAGAATTTTATTTAACCAATATTGATTGAATGTTCTCTTTGTACCAGGTGTAGGACTTGGAGTATAGTTGTTGTTAGGTACCATCGAGTTGGTGTCCGATTCATAGTGACCCTATGTACAACAGGAGAGAGAGAGTACTGTTAGTGCTTCTCTGCTATTCATAGGGTTTTCAATGGCTGATTATTGCTTTTGGGAGTGGGTTGCAGGGTCCTTCTCCCAAGTCTACAGCACCTGGTATTCCCAGATGGTCTCCCATCCAAGTACTAACCACGCCTGACCCTACTTAGCTTCTGAGATCTAAGAGGATTGGATGCTACAGTGGTATGGCTGCTGGCTGGAGTATAGTAGGAGATCAATAATTTTTTTTAACCTAACTAACCTAAATTTTATGGATTCCCAATTTTAAAGTTGTCACTTTGTGGAGAACATCTAATTGGTAGGCTTTAATAAGACCATCAGTTTAGTAGGGATGGGGTGAAGGGGTAGAGATATAATATCAAGAGTTCAATGGAAGAAAGGGGTTAATAACTCTAATCTGCAAGTACTAATCATGAGGGGTGTGATGGGTGTCCACCCTGCCTTCAGCTGAGCCCCGTAGCCTGGAAGTGGACAATGAGCACAAAAGCCCTGGAGATCTTCTATCTAGACATTTTCTAAAGGCTGAGGACAGATGGAAGGGGTGAGTCACTTAGGTATTTATTTCAAAATCAGAAACTTGTACTTCGTAAGTTTATTTGTACTTATGTCCATTTTTTTTCTGTATAACTTGTATAGTTTCTTTGTATTTTCAAGTTAAATTTTTCCTCAGATGTTTACATTTTCCAAAATTCCAGGCTGTCTTTGTCCAGTGAATAAAGGGGGGAAAAAAAAAAGGGACCTCTACACAGTTCTTCTCTAACTTGGGCGGGAATTTTATGTGGAGAGTAACCTACCACGGGGGCTAAGCACAGTGGCACTGGCCTCCTAAAAAGGGAGTATGAAAGGCAAGCTTAGGTGAGAAGTCAACTATGCTACCCAGAACCCTCCCCCATCTGAAAGCTCCTTTCTCAGAGGCCTTTGCTTGGGCACTGGTGAGGTGTAGCAGAGCAGGTAAGAGTGGACTCAAGTGACAATGCTGCATGGGCGGAATCTCAATGTAGATAATAAATACAGAGTATTGTGGAAATTATTTACTCTTTTTAGGCTTCTGCTTCCTCATCTGTAAGAGAAATAATAATCTTATTTGCTTCACCTTCTAACATAATAAGTAATTTTCTGGATTACTATTTTATTTCCTGACTCCTCCTAGAATGGTAGCTTTAGGAGGCAGGGAATTTTCTTTGCATTGTTTCCTATGTATCCTACTTGCTGGGCACCTTGGAGATAATAGCAAGGCAAAGGAAATGGGGAGAGTGGAAGAAATTATTGGGGCTGGAGGAGAAAAGTAAGGTGGGCAGATGTTCCTGAAGGTCAATGTAGAAAGGGGTTTGATGAAGAAGATGGTACCAGGGCGGGATATTGAGGAGAGATAGAAGGGGAGTTCAAGAACAGTTCTTTGGGTTTGGTAATTAGGAGGATACTGGTATCTTAATGTACCCCCAAACAATTGCATAATGACAGGACAGCCTGAAAATCCATGATTAGAGGATTGAAGAGATGGAAGGACATGGTGACAATGAGGCACTACTAATCTTTCTGGAAGTTTGGTAAAGGAGAAGAGCAGGATGAGATTTTGCCTTGATGACAAAAAAGGCTCAAGAATTTTGTTATTATTATTATTGTTATTATTATTACTACTACTACTACTACTACTACTACTACTACTACTACTACTACTACTATTATCATTTATGTTATTTTGAAATAAGATCTTGCTCTGTAGCCCAGGTTGGATTTGAACCTGTCATCCTCCTGCCTCTTCTTCCTGGGTGCTGGGATTATAGGCCTGTGCTACCACAACCAGCTAAGAGTTGTACTTTTAACAAAGGAAGGGAAATTCCAGGGAGAAGGAGAGAGGGAAGATGTGAAGACAGACGGTGATCCACAGGTTACACTCCAGAGGAAGGAAAGCTTAGCTGTGAAGGATGCTTCTAGTGGAATGTGAGCAAAAAGGGAAAACAATGAGAAGTAGGGAAATTTGAAGCTTAGGGGAAAATAATTGAGGGAGCTCGAAGTGAAGCCATCTATCATATCAGCAAAGAAGTGTTAAGATAACCTGGCTGTGGTTTGGTTAGGGCTTCAGAAGCAGATGGAAAAGAATTAGAAAAGCTAAAAAGGGAAACTCAATGGAAGTTCAGGAGAGACAATGACAGGATTACTCAGAGGATAGAGGTGAGGTGGAATAAATGTTGTGGACCTGTTGGAGATGAAATCTCTTAAAAAATCCAAAGTTATGTGACTTTACTCCCCATAATGCTCAGTATTCAAAATACAAATCAAAAACAAAATGACAGCCTGGCATGGTGGTGTACACCTGTAATCCTAGCCCTTGGGAGGCAGAGGCAAAAAGTGGTGAAGCGAGCTCAAGGCCAGCCAGGGATACATAGGGAGAACCTGTCTCAAAAGCAAGCAAACAAATAAAACAATGACAACAAACACCACAAAATCAAATCAAACTGAACCATAAAGAAACATAAAACCAAGCTTGGCAGACTGGAATAATGTGGGTAAATGGGTTCCATAAAACCAGGATCATGACAAAAGTATGACTGACAAATTGCCCAAGAGTTGGAAGAAATTTAGTCAAGAGGTAAACATCAATTAAACCTTGAAGACATTGACCAGATCCATTAGGAGTTAAGAGGATTGGCAGGGGAAGAAAGTTCAATGAATTTCTCTAATTTAGTCATTCTGGTTTTTTTTTTTTAATTCAGAAAAATAATGTAGAAGTAATGAAATCAGATTCCTATGTATCTGTCAGTAGGTTATGTTGTGGGGACTTGCGTATTGCTGTGATGCTGAAAGCTATGCCACTGATATTTCAGATACCAGCAGGTCCACCTTAGGTGGACAGGTTTCAGCTGAGCTTCCAGACTAAGACAGACTAGGGAGAAGGATCCAGCAGCCCACTCCTGAAACAATTAGCCATTGAAAACCTTATGAATAGCAGAGAAGAACTGTCAAATATAGTGCCGTAAAATGAGCCCCCCAGGCTGGAAGACATCCAAGGAATAACTAGGGAAGAGTTCCTTCCTCAAGGTAGGGTAGACCTTAATGATAGGAGTGGAATAAAGCCCCTACGACCCCCTTTTGCTGATGTAGCACAACTCAAAATGAGAAGAAACAACAATGGGCTCAAACATAAAAAGATTGTGTGCATGGCACAGTGCTGGGTAGCGTTTTGTTCTGTTGCACATAGGGTCACTATGAGTAGATTCGACTGGACAGCATCTAACAACAACAATGAAATCAGAAGTTTTTATGGATTAACCCAATAAAAAGTACCTTTTGTACTTTTTGACTGACAAGGATATATTACTAATTCTGGGTGATAATCAGCCATGGTTAGTTTACAAAGAGTTGAAGAAAGCATTTCTTCCAGTCTGTGTTTAATAAGGAGAAGGAAGGGTCACAATCATTGGTCCAATTATGTTCTTTGAAGTTAATCTTTTGGAAAGAGAATCTCAGCCTTAATTTCCCTTAAAGTTCTTTTTCAGGCAGATGCTAAGTTATAGCAGGGCTTACCCTAAGAAATTCATTTCTTTTTTCCTTGGTTGTAGCTAGAATGAAAAAAAAATGTGCCTTTAAATATCATCTTATTAGTTGTGATGACCTAAATATATTGAATTTGGGTAGGTTAGGTGGTTACCATCAATTACAATAAGCCTGACATTATCCAGTCACATTGCTACCTTCATTTAAGGAGGTGGTCCTGGTAAAGTGCCTCTTTTGACTTTGGTAAAAATAATAGCAAGAATATCTGTTCTGACCACAACTAAAACTCATCTGCCCACATTCTCCATTTAAGGAGGTGGTCCTGGTAAAGTGCCTCTTTTGACTTTGGTAAAAATAATAGCAAGAATATCTGTTCTGACCACAACTAAAACTCATCTGCCCACATTCTCCAGTTAGAAGATACAGGTTCTGTCCAGCAGCCATTAGGTGGTGCTGCCTAACCAACATTCCACCTTTGGTTAGGCCACTTCACTGAATTCTGCTGCCTTTAGTGTGGGAAGGTGGAAGTGTACAAGAATTCTGTCATCTCTGTGATGTGTGAGAAACAGCCACTGAAATCTGCATAGTACTTTTCATTTCACAAAGAATTTTCACATGTCAGGGTTCCCAGGATATAGATAAACCTACAAATAATGTTTTTGATTGAAAAAATGAAATACTACATTAGAGAAAATTAAATGTACAGTGACGTTTGATAATGTAGAAATTGTATCAATTGAGACAATATACATGAATGTTGATAAATATAACAGATAATCATACTTATTGCACTGCAGGAATATTATAAAATTTACCTTATTCACAGAAAATTGAAATATAACAAGAAGTTTTTATTTAGAACATCTCAAACCCTATTTATTTCCAAATAATGATTTTGTTAAAGATTAAGAAACTTGTTCTTTTGCTACATATACTCCTTTTCACTCTTTTTAAAGCACCTATTTATTTTTTGATTGATACATGCAAATTGTATATGTATGTATTTATTATCTACAGCACAAGTTTTGAAACATGGATACAATGTGCAGTGGCTAAATGCAAGCTAATTAAAACATATGTATTACCTCACATACCATTTTGGGGGTAAGAACACTTAACGTTTATTCTCTCAACCATTTTCAAGAATAGAATACATTGTACCTATAATCATCATGTTATGCAATGTGCCTTTTGAGCTTATTCCTCCTGTCTAACTAAAATTTGTATCCTTTGACCAAGAGCTTCCTCTCTCCAGCCCTGCCTCATCCTTGTGATGACCATTCTGTTCTGTGTTTCTGAGTTTAACATTTTAAGATGTATATACTCACATATTGGGAGAAGGACCTGGCAACCCCCTCCCAAAAAATCAATCTGCCATTGAAAACCCTATAAATGGCAGAGAGGCACTGACAATAGTGTTTCCCCTGTTGTACAGAGGGTCGCTATGAGTCGGATACCGACTCGACGGCACCTAACAACAACAACAACATACTCACGTATATGTATACACACACGTGTGTGTGTATATATATGTATATATATATTATATATATATATGTATATGTATGTATGTATAAATGAGATCATATGGTATTTGACTTTCTGTGCCTGGCTTATTTCACTAAGCATAATGTCCTCTAGTTTCACCTATGATGATGCAAATGACAGGATTTCCTTCTTTTTTAAAGGAGAAATAGTACTTGGTTGCCTGCAGCCGCACCACTGTGGCATCTGATTCCATCATATCTAGGAAGCTAAGCAGGGTCAGGCCTGGTTAGTACTTGGATGAGAGACCATCTGGCAACACCAGATACTGAGGGTTGGGAGAAGGATCCAACAACCCACTCCCAAAAATCAATATGCCATTGAAAACCCTATGAATAGCAGAGAAGCACTGACAATAGTGTTTCCCCTGTTGTATGTAGGTTCGCTATGAGCTGGATGCTGACTTGATGACACGTAACAACAACAACAACAACAACAACAACAAGAACAAGTACTTGGTTGGTTCCATTGTGTATGTATACTGCATTCTTCCACTGATAGACACTTAGCTTGATTAATATCTTGGCTGTTGTGAATAATGCTATACTGAACATGGGATTGCATCTGTCTCCTCAACATAAGGAGTTCATTTCCTTTAGACATATACCTGATAGTGGGATTACTGGATCATAAGGTAGTTTTGTTTTAAAATTTTTAATTTTGTTTATTTATTTATTTATTTATTTATTTGAGACAGGATCTTGCTATGTAGGCTTTGATGGCTTAGAACTTGCTATGTAACCCAAGTTGGAATTGAGCCTTCCATAGACTCACACCTGAGTCTATTTTTAAAAACTTTTTATGAATCTCCATATTGTTTCCCATAAGGGCTGTATAAATTTACATTTCCACCAAATGAATACAAATGTTCCCTTTCCTCTGTAGTCTCACAGACATTTCTCTTTTGAGACAGTATTCATTCTAACAGGTGATAGGTAATAGCTCATTGTGGTTTTCTTTGGATTTCCTGATGATTAGTAAAGCTGAAGAGTTTTTCATATATTTATTGGCCATTTGTATGTCTTTTTTGAGATATATGTATTAGTGTTCTTTGCTCATTTTTAAATTATGTTATTTTCTTGCTGCTGACTTGAGTTCTTTTTATATTTGGAAATTAAGCCCTAATCTGACATATGAGTTGCAGATATTTTCTCCCATTCTGTACATTGTTGATTCACTCTGTTGATTGCTTTTTTGGCTGGATGGAAGCTACTTTTTCTCCTCCTTCTCCTCCTCTTCCTCCTACTCAGGAGGAGGAGGATCCTACTCAGCATGTTCCTAGTACTACTGCTGAAAACTGTATTTGAAATTTGAGAAAGAAGCTAAAATATCACAAAAAGAAAGTACTCAATCCTATACATTTTGAATTTTGTAAACGGAGAGTTAAAATTATTTCTTATCCATTCCCCTGATTTTATTCTCTATTGGAAGCAATCATTGTTAAATATGACTCTTCCAATCCTTTTCTGTGTTGCCGTATTTCCTATAGTTTTGTAAAACTTTCTTTTCTTTGTAGATGGATCATACACTCACAACAATTTTCTTTTCCTTTTTTAAACGAAAATTGTAGCATATAAAGTAGATTGAAAACTCTTTTCTATATTGCCACATTTCCTATGTTTTTGTTCTTAGGTGCCGTGGAGTTGGGTCCAACTCATAGTGACCCTATGTACAAAAGAACAAAACACTCTCCGACACTGTGTCATGCCCAGCACTGTTAGTGCTATAAATCTGCTTGTCTCCTTTCTCTACATATGTAGTGTGTGCACATACAAATGCAGGGTTTTTTTTAATACTTTTTAAAAAAAAAATACCAAAATGATTGTATAGTATTCCATTGAACAAATGCATTGAGATGACAATTTATTTCATCTTTTATTTTAATTGATACTCATTTTTGTAATGTTCACTCATTTTGCTAGTTGTTGTTAGGTGCTATCATGCTGTTGTAATTAACATCTAAACATACCTATCTTTGAATTCTATGGACTTTCTAATATGAGGATGCAGTGTAGGAGGAAACAGCATGGCACAGTGCTTAACATGCAAACCTACCTAACTTAAAGCTTTATCAGTATTACGTTGCAGGTTACCTTTGGAAGTTTTGTGTAGGGATCAGATGATGATCCACACTTCCAGCTGTTTGCAGTTCTCCTGGTCTAGGTTGGAATTGAATACATATTTTCAAACATGCTGCCAGTGGACTGTGGGGGTTATGGGGCACAGTCTATACCTCCCTACTAGTTTTTACTCTCCTGTACATATTAGATAGCTATGCAATCATTACATCAAGAACAGTATAGCTATTCCATCAGCAGCTCACTGCCTCTATTTTTTTCATATTTATCTTTTTTTTTGGTGGTACTAGGGGGCTAAACCCAGGACCTCACACATACTTTGCAAGTGGTCTACCACTGAGCTTCACTCACAGCCCCTTTTGTAATTTTTTTCTTGAGTCAGGGTCTTGCTAAGTGACACAAGCTGCCTCTGGCCTCAAACTTGTAATCCTCCTGCCTCTGCTTCCTGAGTTGCTGGGATTACATGTATGCACCACTGTGCCCAGGTTCACAGTTACCTTTTTAAAAATATGTAACTTCTTTATAGAAGATATGCTATTTTTATTTTCTATGCCTTCCCTTCCTTTCTTCTTTTCTGCATGTCTTCTTATCTCCCTTCTTCCCTCCCTCTTTCCTTCCCTCTTTCCTTTCTTCTCTCATCCACCTTGGGAGCACAACTTTATTTATTAATCAGATTTCCCATTTGGAATGCTCCCATTGGAATTACATTTTGCCAAGAAAGTTCTAAGTTTAATATCAAAATAAGCAGGTGGCCATATGTTTTTTCTCTGATTTCTTTTCTTTGGTAAGTCAGAATTGGTGGAGTCCCAGGGAGTCTTCAGCTTTCAGCAGTGATTATAGTACAAATGCATTCTACAATTTCCCCTTAGAATACTGCAAATACAAAGATTACTGGTGGCAGGAAGCTGTGAATCCTGAATTACTACCTTAATGGTGTGGTTTCAAGGAGAATCACTTTTCATGGTGGATCTTTAGAATTCAGAGGGAGAATAATTTGACCAAGACTATAAAGTTAAGAAAATGGCTGCAAGAATCATTGCTAATTATGTAGAACTAGAGAGATGATAGGTATATTAAGAAGGAATGAGTCTCCAGATGGAGGTAAGAGAAAGTAAGATTTTATGAGAAGCCACATTTTAGCAGATGTTTGTGAGGACATGGGTTAACCTGGGTATTTCCTAATCTGAATATATGAAACCATATTATAATAGAATTTTATTCTATCTGTAAAGTTATAAAATGATTATTTAACAAAAATTTTTCTTATATATCACTAGAAAATATACATGACACCATCACATTTTGTTAGTCTGTTTTCTGTTATTATAATGGAATAAATGAGGCTAAGTACCTTGAAAAGGAAAGAAGTTAGTTTAGTTTTGGAGATTCAAGGGCAGGGGACTGGCATTGGCTCAGCTCCAGGAATTACCTCATGGTGGATGGCATCATAATGGTGGGAGTGTATGCAGGTGGAAGAGATTACAGGGCAAAATGGGAAGCCAGAAGAGACTCAGGGGTCACTTTCCCTTTTTAATAACAGCCCTCTTATCAAAAATGACCAGTATCCCATGAGTCTTTTATATTTCTTCTTCTTTTTTTCTTTGAGACAGAGTCTTGCTAGGTATCCCAGGATGCCCTGGAACTCACGATGGAGCCCAGACAGCCTCAAACTCTCGATCCTGCATCAGTCTTCCAAGTGTTGGGATGACAGGTGTGTACTACCATGCCCGGTTCCTAAGGTCTCATGAGAACTGCATTAATTCCTTTTGAGGACAGTACTCTCAACGACCTTCTACTAGGCTGCACCTCTTAACAGTTCACCACCTCCCGACTGCCATACTGGCGACCAAGATTCCAACATGTGAACCCTGGAGGGACACGCTCAAGCCATATCCAAACCACAGCAAACATATATTAGAATAAACAATTCAACTTCTCCTTTTATGACCAGATCATATATGATTAACCCGAATCAGTCATCTTAACTATAAAATAACAAGATTTGGCTGGGGTTTAGCTCAGAAGAGCGCTGCTCTGTGCTCTCTGAGGCCCTGGGTTGGATCCCTAGCACTGCAAAAAAAGGCAAAAGGATGTGGCAATCCACTCCTGGAGCAATCCCAAAACAATCAGCCATTGAAAACCCAAGGAGGGTTGCTATGAGTGGGACCCGACTAGATAGCACCTAACAATAATAATAACAATAACAACAACAACTAAATGACATAATTATAGTAACAAGTGCCACTAGTGTCACTGGATTTAAAAACAGAACTGCCCACCTGTTGCTAAGCATGTGGTACAGGGGTTAGGACATCACTGTCCAGCTGTGTTAGTGAGTGGCCTCTTAGTTGTAAGCATTCAGCATCCTCTTGGCTTCAAGTAGTATGTTTCCACAGGGCAATGAAAACTCTGGTTAATCTTTCCTAGTTCTTTGGTTGTTGGTTAAGAGAGAGTTTTTGAATAGTTATCACTGAGTATGTAGTTTTGTTATTGTACTGAGTATGTTGTTGTTGTTGTTGTTGTTGTTAGGTGCTGTCAAGTCGTATTTGACTCATAGTGACCCTCTGTACAACAGGGGAAACACAATTGTCAGTGCTTCTCTGCTGTTCATAGGGTTTTCAATGGCAGATTGATTTTTGGAAGGGGGTTGCCAGGTCCTTCTCCCAACTGAGTATGTAGATCTATGTAAATCAGTGAGCAACTCTTCCATATATTTTTTATTATATCAACATACAGAAAGGGTGGTGTTGTTGCATGCCATCAAGTCAGAACTGACTCATAGTGACCCTTGGAACAACAGAACAAAACACTACCCAACACTGTGCCATGCACATGATCTTTTTGTGTTTGAGCCCATTGTTGCAAACCACTGTTTCTTCTCATTTTGAGTCATGCCACTTCAGCAAAAGGAGGTCCCTGGGGCTTTCCTCCATTCCCGTCATTAAGGTCAACTCTACTTTGAGGAGGTAATTCTTCCCTAGTCGTTTTTTGAATACCTTTCAGCCTGGGTAGTGGTCTCATTTTCTGGCACTACACTTGACAGTGCTTCTCTGCTATTCATGTTTTTGTTGTTGTTGTTAGGTGTCGTCGAATCGGTATCCGACTCATAGCAACCCTACGTGCAACAGGGGAAACACTATTGTCAGTGCTTCTCTGCTGTTCACAGGGTTTTCAATGGTAGATTGATTTTTGGGAGTGGGCTGCTAGGTCCGTCTCCCAAGCCTACAGCACCTGGTGTTCCCAGGTGGTCTCCCATCCAAGTACTAACCAGGCCCAATCCTGCTTAGCTTTTGAGATCTGATAGGATCAGATGCCACAAGGCTATGGTTGCAGGCTTCTGCTATTCACAGGGTTTTTAATAGCTAATTGTTTCAGGAATGGGCTGCTGGGTCCTTCTCCCTAGTCTATCTTAGTCTGGAAGCTCAACTAAAACCTTCTCCATCATGGATTGCCTTGCTGGTATCTGAAATGCCAGTGGCTTAGCTTTCTGCATCATTGCAACAGGCAAGCCCACACAGCACGACAAGCTGACAGATGCATAGTGGATACAGAAAGGCAGGCTTCTGAGAATGCCTCTTTTCTTTAAATAAATATAATTTAAAATCCTTTAAAATCTGGTGTTAAGGACCCAAATAAGTCTTTGTTGAGGCATTAGAGATGTATGAGTCAATGAAATCTGCTTACTATAACACTTTTGAGTACATAGTATCTCAAATTACCTAGCTCTTTCAAATTTCTTTCTTATCTTTTTCCCTAAAAGAGATATGTATTATAAACAATGGGAAATATTTGTATTCCACAAAAGTAGAAACACTCTCCATGTAATTTAATGTGGAAAATCAATACTGTATGTCCCTGATTGAATTGAAGGATGGAGATGAAGACTTTTATTGCTCCAGGTGGACTGAGAAACATTGGTGCCTGCCAGCTTGCAGTCAGTCACAGAATCTCCAGTCACTACGTGTTTTCATTGCTTCTAATATTTTGCAGCTCTCGGCTGTTGCCTGTTCTGCCTAATGATAGGGCCAATCTTGACTAGGAGCCCTCTGAACCTTCCCCAGGGTCCCTTTTGCACTTGCCCAACCCTTGACAACAACTTTCAGAGTATATGAAATAAAAACCTTAGTGAAAGAATGGAGGGCTGAGATTTCACTGGGCACTCATCGGCTAAACTCCTACCATTTCATGATTATGTTTGATTTTTTAAAAAGTCATTCTGAACTCTGTCTGCAACTCTGCTCCCTTTTATCTTTTCTCAGCATCACAGCCTTTACTACAAAGCTCATTTCAAGGGGAAATCTCTTAGAATTCAAATCACTTATTCCTGCTTTAGACACCATTCTGTGTGTTTGGGATCCCAGTTCACAAGATATCCTTAGCATGATTGCTTTTCGTGAAATCCAAGCGACTTCAGGACTGAAGAGTTTGAAAATTGAATATGGGTTTCATACTATGTTAGGCATTCTTTTTGCAATGGGAAAAGTGAATCACTAGCGATGAGAAAAGCTAAGGCCTTTGCTCCAGACTGTCTGCAGAGTTCTAAATTAGCAGCAGGAAGGGACTATGTGAAAGTGGCCACTTTGAGAGACCTCAGAAGCAACCTGGAGCCAGGTCTGTGACGAAGAAGTCTTCCAAATCTGGGTGATAGGGACTTCTTGTTGGTATCAAGTGTTTCAAGGCTTCAACAGGTGATAGTAGCTTCTTGTCCGTAGAGGGTTTTTAAACTTTTAGGGCAACTCTTGAAGTGGTGTGTCTTTTTGGAGATTTCTAGTGCTTATTGCAGGAAGAATGGAAGGTCTTCCCCTCCACATTGACTGGTCTCAAGTGCAACTTTTGCCTCCATCTGCCAACCTTCTGGAGCTAGTATTCTGACTTTACCAGAAATGACTTCTCTTGATTAGAAAGGAATTTTTAGCACAAAGCTTTAACCTGGTCCTGCAAAATTGTTCTTTTCATTAGGGTGAACAGATGCCTTACAATCACAGCAGCAAAAGCTACCAGGTACCCACTGGTTACCTACAATGAAGGCATGGAGTGATTAATGGACAGGACATGACTCATATATGCTTTCTTTGACTCCTCCAAAAATCTCGAATAATTTCATCATCATTCTTCTGTGAAGGAGAAAAATAACGTTTAGAGAGATAATGTTCCCACAGCTGGTAAATGATGAAGATAGGATTTCAATGCAGTTTTATCTGGCTCTATACACTGGTTTGAGCTAGGAGACATGACTCTTTCAGAGTGTCATGTGAAGAATTTGTTGTTATTAGGTGTGGTCGGGTTGGGTCCAACTCATAGTGGCCCTAGGTACAACAGAATAAAACATTCCCTGACACTGTGCCATGCCAGGCACTATGTCAGTGCTTCTCTGCTCTTCATAGGGTTTTCAATGGCTGATTGTTTTGGAATTGTTTCAGGATTGGGCTGCCAGGTCCCTCTCCCATTTTTGCAGTGCTCAGGATAGAACCCATGGCCTCAGAGAGTGCAGAGTAGCACGCTACCAATTGAGCTAAACCCCAGTCCCAGTATTATTCATTTTGAGTCAAACACATGTAACCCCATAGTATTTCCTATAACTCTTTTTTTTTTTTTTCAGTACTGGAGGTTAAACCCAGGGCCTGGTGCTTGCATACTTTGCAAGTACCGTATGACTGGGCTGTACCCCCAGACCATTTTTTTCTTTACTTTTTGAGACAGGGTCTCACTAAATTATGCAGACTGCTTCTGCTCTTGAATTTACGATCCTCCTGCCTCTGCTTCCTGAGTTGCTGGGATTACAGGCATGCACCACTGTGTCCGGCACTTCCCTATAACTTCTTAACTTCTGGGGAAAGAGAGCAACATGGTAAGCCGCATAATTTAAATTAAGCTATTTTGTTATTTGGGGCTGGGGTTTAGCTCAGTTGGGAGTGCTACTCTTCCCTCTCTAAGGCCCTGGGTTCGATCCCCAGCACTGCAAAAGTGGGAGAAGGACCTGGCAGTCTACATCCAATACAATTCTGAAACAATCTGTCATAGACAACCCTATGAACAGCAGAGAGGCACTGACATAGTGCCAGGCATGGCACAGTGTTAGGGAGTGTTTCATTCTGTTGTGCATAGGGTCACTATGAGTTGGACCCAACTTTATGGCACCTAACAATAACAACAACAGCATTTTATTATTAACAGATCAGCTTGCATATTGCTATACAGATATTATACTTGGGTCATCACTACATATTTATTCAGGAAAAGGAGGAAAAATTAGTAGCTATTGCTGCACAGTCTGCAGCTACACCACTATGGCTTCCAATCCTGTCTGATCTGGGAAGCTTAGCAGGAGCAGCCTGGTTAGTCCTTAGATAGGAGACCACTTGGGAATACCCGGTGCTGTAGGCTAGGGAGAAGGACCTGGCAGCCCATTCCAAAAAAACAATCAGCCATTGAAAACCCTATGAGTAGCAGAGACGCACTGACAATAGGGCCAGGCATCGTACAGTGCTGGGAAGTGTTTCACTCTGTTGTTCACAGGGTTGCTTTGAGTTGGATCTGACTTGATGGCACCTAACAACAATAACAATTGTTGCACATGTAGCAAGGAGAATGGGGAATGGTCTGTACAATTGTAGGGCATCAGCCCAGCTGCCAGTTCTCTAGTCATTGCAGAAGCTGAGCTCTGGGTGCTTATGGCAAACTGTAGTAGGTGAAGCTCCTGTGCTTGATGAGGCTGTTCTTAGAGCACTTTGGAAGTGGGCACCGTGGTTGGCAGGTGCTGGTCCCCATCTTTGGCCCAGCCTCTTTAAGCTTGCTTTTTGCACCAAGCTCCCAGTCTGCCCTCAGACAGACAGACTGTGCCAAATGATGAGAGAGATTTTCTTCTCAAGGGTTTGCCAGGGTGTGGACTAACACCAAGAATGATTTCATGTATAATTGTATGGCATTTTGATAAATGTTTTTGAACAAAAAATACCCCAAAGATAGAATTGCTGAAAAGCTGAAAAGCAATCTGGATGGATTTTCTGACCTCTTTCTGCACCATCATTTCCTTTATGTTCTTGGGAAATCACTGGAGAGATTTTTATATCCATTCACATTTCAGTCCTGGGACTCAGAAAGTTTCTATATTGTGCCTTAAAGAATGACTGTTCCATTATTAAACTTGAATTCTGGAAGGTGGAAAAGAACTACCACAGTTGGAACATTTTCATTTGGTATATACATTCCTTACAATGCAGCTAGTCTGAATTCTATCTCAAAAGATGTTGTGCAGCTGTTTCTCTAAGGCAGAACCTAAAGTCAAACACCCCAACCCACCACCCCAGCACATGGTTTCCGACCTTGGTAAGCCATTTTGTCCTTAACTGTGCTGTGTATAATCACAAAAGACTGCTATTTATCCAAATCGTTTTCTCTGGATACAATACATGAGGTCATTCTGAGAAGTTCCAGGAACACAGCTTTCCATTGTACAAGATTTTCTGTTTTTTACCCCCTCTCATTTTCAGTTTCCATGGCAATGCTTTGCTTTGGTGGCACCTCCAGGATTATTACTATCAACACAGTTATTTCTTCTGATTACTATTGTTGCTTATTTGTCATCAACATCATTTTGACTGTCGGAGTCATATCCTGATCCTAATACACCTGGCCTCTGGGGAGTGTCTGCTCAGAACTATTGAAGAATGGGAAAAAATAAAATGCTCTCCTAAGAGATTGCCAAGGGTCTGATTACATCAGGTTTATTTTTCCCCTTCTTTAAATAATTGTTTTCCTAGCTAGTCATTATGATCCTTCTAGAATATACATGGGTAAGTTTGTATGATACCAAGACATATGTAATGATTGTTGTTTTTGTTGTTTTGCTGAGAGAGAGAGAGAGAGAGAGAGAGAGAGAGAGAGAGGGAGAGAATGTGTTGGTAAGGAGAGGAGGGAATTATATATCCAAAGCTTTCTAATATTGCTAAGGAAACTTTTCATGGAAATGTTGAAAACTAGTTACTAGTTGTTTAGAGAAGTTTTAATAGAATATTATCTGCTACTTTTTTTTTTTTTTCGGTACTGGGGGTTGAATCCAGGGCCTTGTGCTTGCACACTTTGCAAGTGCTGTACCTCTGAGCTGCTGCCTCCAGCACATTATTTTTACTTTTTTGAGACAGGGTTTCACTAAGTTGGGTCTCACTAAGTTACGCAGACTGCCTCTGGTCTTGAACTTGCCATCCTCCCGCCTCCGCCTCCTGAGCCACTGGGATTACAGGTGTGCACCATGGCGCCCGGCCTATCTGCTGCTTTTATCATATTGCTGCCAACCATCAGAGCCTTCCTGAAGCTGAGGGGGAATAGCTTTCCCTCAGGGAGGCACGTAAATCAGGGTAACCCTGGTGTCAGCTGGGATGCCATCTACCTTTGAGATTTGCTTAAACTTGGCTTGAAACACTATCTCTGAGGTCATGAGAGTGGAGAACCCTCAGTTTAAAGTGTGGAAGTTCCCACGGCTGTCTTCTTTTGGTGCTTTTCTATCTCAGGGGCCCCGGTGCTGATGCTGGCTGCTCCTATTGGGTTTGGTAAAATCCTACATGCAGAATATTGCCTCTTCACCTCATTGTAGAAGAAACTCTTATATGAAGCTATCCTGTCTTCTTGTACTCTCTCCCTCTCTCCCCACCCAGCTGGGAATTCTTTTCTTCTTTTCTTTTTCTTTGCTTCTTTTTCTTTTCCCTTTCCTCTTGCTTTTTCTTGTTCCTTCCTTCCTTTCTCCCTTTCCTTTCCTTCCTTCCTTCCTTCCTTCCTTCCTTCCTGCCTGCCTTCCTGCCTGCTTTCCTGCTTTCCTGCCTTCCTTCTTCCTCCCTCCCTCTCTCCATCCTCTCTTCCCTCCTTCTTTCCCTCCCTTCTTCTTTCACTTCATCTTCCTTTCACTTTTGCAGGAGACTTTGGGCATTTGGTGGGACACTGGGAGGGGCACATCATAGGGAAGAGCCTTGCACCAACTATCTGCTTGCTCCTTTCTTCCTCTCTTCTCATTTCTTCTCTTGGCTTATTGATACACCTCTCTCTCTCTCTCTCTCTCTCTCTCTCTCTCTTTCTTTCTTTCTTTCTTTCTTTCTTTCTTTCTTTCTTTCTCTTTTTTCTTGGTGGTACTGGGGGTTGAACCCAGGGCCTTGAGCCTGCATGTTCTGCAAGTGTTGGACCACCGAGCTGCACCCCAGCCCTTTTTTTTCTTTTTTTTTCTTTTTTACTTTTTGAGACAGGGTTACACAGATTGCCTCTGGTTTTGAACTTGTGATCTTCCCACCTCCTCCTGAGCTGCTGGGATTACAGGATTGCTCCACTGCTCCTGGCTCTGATACACTTTTTCTTAAGGTAGCCATCCCTGAAAGGAATTCAGTTTTCCTCACTTGGTTTCAGTCTGCACTTAGAGGTATTTGCAGCACCTACAAACCAAGTGCACTCAAAGACGATAAAGACAAAACCCCAGGCTACTTCATTTTTTTGGTGGTCCTGGAGCTTGCATCCACTCACTGCTCAAGGTCCTGCTTTGCTGCCCCTCCAGGTACAGAAATGCAGACTCAAACGCCTCCAGGAAACAGGAGGTGAGATCCATGCAGCAGAATGATCTAGTGGAGGAGATGCTACAGGGTGGGGGTGGAGGGAGACATGACAGTGGACACACCTCACCTTATCCAAAGGGAACACAAGCTACTGAGTGCCACTTCATGGCTGCCAGTGACGATGCGGGTTCAGGGTGCCCTCATTTCCCAATTTTTAAGAACCTAGAGATCTGAATTTTTATATAAGATTTCCCTAAAGTAAATATTGGCAGCTAGGTATTATTATTATTTTTTTTGGTGGTACTGGGGGTTGAACCTTGCATGCTTTGCAAGTACTGGACCACTGAGCTGCACCCCCAGCCCATTTTTTTTTCACTTTTTTGAGACAGGGTCTCACTAAATTACGCACGCTGTCTCTGGTCTTGAACTTGTGATCCTCCTGCCTTCGCCTCCCAAACCGCTGGGATTATAGGCATGTGCCACGGTGCCTGGCGGCAGCTAGTTGTTTTTTTTTTTTTTTTTAATAAACTCCACAAGATGATATTTTGTTGGCTGACAAACCATCAAACCATGTGGGAGAGACAGCTCCCTGCAACTCTCTGGTGGCCTCTTCTGCCCCGGACTTTGGGCAGGAAGTTTCCTGTGCCAGTTCCAGCCTTCCCCCTCCTCTGTGGTGCTGTCATTACTCAAGCCCAGCCAGGTGTGGTCTCTGCCTAGGAGAAGATGCAATGGGTATGAGAACCAGTCAGCTGAATGATCTTAACTCAGTTCCATCAAGGTTTGAGGGAAGATCAAAAGCAAATATCACCCTCTGGCTTTGATTGCGTGTTGATCTAAGCAATGGAGACTTGCTTGATCATCTGTGGCTATAGAGGAAGCCTTTATGACAGTGTGGCAGTCAGAAATTGGGGCTTTGGAAGTAGACTGCCTGGGTTTGGTGACAGCTGCATCTTTTTAGCCATGCCCATGGGAAACATATCTCTCTGTGCCTTTGTTTTCTAACCTGTAAAGCAGCAACACTAATCCATCTTGCAGTGCTGTTATAAGGATTACATTATTGATACACATAAAGAGTTTAGGAGAGTGCCTGGCACATAATAGGCATTCTGTATATGTAAGCTATTTATTTATAAGGACTCATAGGATAAACTATTCCTGGAATTTAGTATAAAAACTAAAATAGGAAAGCCATTCTTTTATTTTTTACTTTATAGCAGATTTAATATAGGCCGTCAGATTTCCTTTTTTGATTTGATATCAGAAAGTTTAGAGCTAAATTTAAAGTGCAGCAAATATCTCTGACTCTGTGGATGCAGTCATTATTCTGTCTATATCCTTTGTTACTTTTTATCATTGTCCTATGTAACTGGGACCTCTTAAAAAATTGAAATCCACCTCAAATCCTTTTGGGAAGCAGGTGTGAATGTATATGATAAATTCATGAAGTTCATAATAATAGGTTAGAAAGAAAATACATTCAAAGTGATATTTACTTCAGGTAAATTTTATATTATCCCAGATCTTCTTTATAGCCCTTTATAGACCTTTTCACTCCCTCTTGAATAACTAAGAGCAAACTCAGTTTTATTGTTGGAATGACTCAGTAAGGAAATTTTAATATAATTTGTTCCAAATGCTTATAACTAGAAATTTCAAAATTATTGCTGGAAGTATTTGAGAAGTCCAAATTATTTTCCATTATTCATATCATAGAATTTTAGAATAGGAATATAATTTGTTTATTTTCATGTTGCATTTGGCTTGAACAACAACAAAAAAGGCCTAACCAACTTAATTTCATGTTAATCTAGTTTCAGTTTCTTCTTAGAAATGAGACAAAGCTATTGTGTTGTCATAAAATTATGATGCTGGGACATTCCCCTAGTTGGGTACTTCATTTGAATTCCTATTCAGGACACCTGAACAATTTGCAATAGAAGGATATGGATCCCCCATTAATTTTTTTTTGGAAAAAGAGACTTTATAAAGACTTTCATTGGTAATATGTCTAATTGTTTTTTCTGTTTAATTTTTGCCTGCAAATGGAAGAAACAGCCAATACTTCCATTGGGTAAGAAGAGGAGATAATTGACCATATGTTGTGTAACAGCCTCTTGCAGAAAACCAGTAATGATTAATTCATTTGTTCAGTCAATCATTAATTGAGCAATAATAATACATTGCTATCTATGTGCTAGCCTGCAGCCATACCACTGTGGTGTCCAATCCCATCAGATCTCAGAAGCCAAGCAGGGTTGTGTCTGGTTAGTATTTGGATGGGAGACCACCTGGGAACACCAGGTGCTGTAGGCTTGGGAGAAGGACCCAGCAACCCACTCCTCCCCCAAAAGGCAGCCATTGAAAACCCTATGAATAGCAGAGAAGCATTAACAAATACTGTTTTGCCTGTTGTATGTAGGGTCATTATGAGTCAGACACTGATTTGATAGCACCTAACAACAATAAAGCCTGCAGCTGTAGCCCTGTGGCATCTGATCCCGTCAGATCTCGGAAGCTAAGCAGGGTCGGGCCTGGTTAGTACCTGGATGGGAGACTGCCTGGGAACACCAGAAGCTGTAGGCTTGGGAGAAGGACCTGGCAACCCCCTCCCAAAAATCAATCTGCCATTGAAAACCCTACGACTAGCAGAGAAGCACTAACAGTGTTTCCTCTGCTGTACAGAGGGTCGCTACGAGTCGGATACCGACTCGACGGCAACTAACAACAACAACAACAACAATAAAAACAATAACTAATCTATGTGCTATGAATGTGCCACACTCTGGAGCTACTCCAATGATTCTCTTCAATAAGTATTACAAAATAGCAAGGGACTCAGAAGTAACTATGTGGACACAAATTTTGAAAATGGCTAAATGTGGTACACACACATAATCCCAGCCCTTGAGAGACTGAGGCAGAAGGATTGTGAATTTGAGGCCAGCCTGGGCTATGTGAAGAGACTCTGTCAAAGAAGAAGAAGAAGGAGGAGGAGGAGGAGGAGAAGGAGAAGAGGTAGAGGAAGAGGAAGAGGAAGAAGAAGAAGAAGAAGAAGAAGAAGAAGAAGAAGAAGAAGAAGAAGAATTATTATTACTTTGAAAATGGATTATTTCTGCCTTTGTTTCAACTAAGACATTGATATAATACACATGGGGAATTCAAGGCAATGTGAAACAAGCTCTCCCTGACATAGAATTTATGAGTAATATATAGAGCCAGTTCTTCACCTTCCCCCCTTTTTATCTGTGTGAAGTCTGTACAAGTCTGTGGAGCAGAAATAAGGATTTCTTTGTAGGAAACACTGTTATAAGCCACCAGTTTTTATCCCAAGGAGTAGAATGGGAGGGGACACCACAGCTTCACCTCAAGATTTTAATATGATCAGTTAGAGTGCATCCTGTGTGTTTGGGGAGTGGGGATCACCTTGGACCGGCGTGTCTTACTAGAGGGTGATAGGAAGAGTGATGAGCTGTGTTGATGTTGCACAGCAATCAGTTGCATTCCTGGAGTTTGTCAGCACAGAAGATGTGTAAGTGTTTTCATTGGTGAAAAGGCCAAGGGGGACCATCTTAATACCTGCTGTGAATCAGTGGGCAAGGACTGAGAGTAGGCTTAGAGGATCGATGCATCTTCTTCAGGTTATCTTGAGAATTTCAGGTAAGGAGAATCCTTGAGAATGAGAATCTCAAAGAACTAAAAATGATAAGATAACCTGTGAGGGAAATGTTCAGCTCTAGCTGTTTTACCAGATCCAAATAACATAAATCCATCTGATCATCATTTTTAGTTTGTTAATTTTGAAAATTCTGTTTGATTCCTTTTCTCCCTGCCCACAGATGAATGAGGCATTTTCAAAGAGCAAAAGGAGGAGAGAGGGAGGGATGGATGGAGAAAGAGAGAGAGAGGGAGGGAGGGAGGGAGGGAGGGAGAGAGAGAGAAAGAGAGAGAGAGAGAGAGAGAGAGAGAGAGAGAGGGAGAGATTGATTCCCATAAAACAACTATAAATTGATTTAAAAACTTTATACCCCAAAGGATGAGAAGAACAGAAAAGGAGGCAATAACCATTGAGTTTTATAACCTGGCAAGATGGATGTGGGGTAAAGGACCAGGGAGAACTGAAGACTCAGCTGACTTCTCAGAATCTATAGCTCAGAAGTGAGAAGCCCGTGGTTCTTCTAGAAGTGGGGAAGGTTGAAGGACTAAAATGAAGCAGCTAGTTTTTGAAGTTAGTCTTTTTTTTTGAAGTTAGTTAATGGAAGTTAGTTTTTGAAGTAGTCAGATACCTGGATCACCTTGCCAGCTGCATGTAACCAGGCAACAGATCCTCTCAGCCCTGGCAAAAGAAGGAGGGTTTACTTTTTTCTGGAGGGAGAAACTGGATTCAGCTAAGGGTGGAGATACCGTACTAAAAACAAAAGACTGGATGAGTGCATGCCATAGGGGATGTTGAACTCACCACAAGCCTTCCTCCCACCTTTGGCTTCCAGAGGTCAAACATCTAAGCCTTCATCTACAAGGCACAGAAGAGCTTTCTTGGAGGAATATGACCAGCTCAAGAGCAAAGACCTGAGGACAGACACATCAAGGCATCCCCATCTTGATGGTGAGTGAAACTGGCCAGTCAAATCACTCTATAGTGAAGATCACAGTCCATAAGTCCCACACTGTGTTTGGAGGATTTGGTTCCCTCACATAAATGTGGACAAACAGCCTAGGGCAACCAGATACTTGAGTAAAGCATTACTAGAGTACAGAGGGTCCAATATCTGAATAATAGGAGCTTCAGGAAAGAGATCAGACAAAACAGACAGTAAGATGTAAAGTGAAACTTAAGTGATATTTCAGAATTGAAGGATTTGCGTTCTGAATTCAAGAGTTCACTGAATGTCTAGCAAAATGAAAAGGATGAAAATAGAAGAATGACATAAGCTGAGCATGGTGGCACATGTCTGTAATCCCAAATCCCAGTGACCCAGGAAGTAGAGGCAGGGGGATCACAAGTTCAAGGCCAGAGGCAACCTGTGTAACTTAGTGAGACTCTGTTTCAAAGTAAGAAGTAAAAAATGGGCTGGGAATAACCCTCAGTGGTAGAGCACTTGCAAAGCTTGTGTGAGGCCCTTAGTTCAACTCTCTAGTGCTACAAACAACTAACAAAAATTACATCATTATTCACTAGAGAAAAAAGTTTGAAAAACGTACAAGAAAAGGGGGAGGGGAAGAGAGGAGAAGAAAAAGAAGAACAAGAAGGAGGAGGAGGATGGGCAGGAAGAGGAGGAGACAACAGTAGGACAAATTGCATCAGATAGTGATAAGCCAGGAGTCTTGCAAGTTTTTGTATACTCAGCAAAACTCAAAATCAATGGTCAGTACAAATGGAAAATAAAAAGGGAAGAGAGAAAGTGTGAGACACAGAGGAGAGAGGAAAAAGAATCCCCAAGGTGATGAGAAGGCGACCCTAGGATGATGGAGACCAAAGGGGAGCAGCCAGCTCCCCAGCGCAGACTAGAGCAGAAAGACTCTTGGCGAAGTTCCTTTGAGTCAGTGAAACTGAGAGAATTCTCATTATGTTTGAACATATTAAAGAGAGATTTAGGGAACTGATGAAGTAATTGGAGTTGAACTGGTCAATACTTTAAAAAATTTAACAAAAAAATAAAAAAATTAAGCCCCAATATTATTTTTTAACTTTGGAGAAAACAAAAATTCATTCAAGGAAAGCAAATCAAGGTTAGATACAGGGTTCAGCATGTGTGTTTGTTTGTATTAGTGTTGGGAATAAACAAACAGGGCTAATAAGTCTTCTTAGTAGTGTCAGGTCAACAGATAAACGTGTAAAACCAAGGGTTAACAAAATAAGGAAATGGCAGCACAAGTCTATTATTTAGAAACATAGAGGTCATTATAAAATATTTAGTCAAAATAGATGAAAGCAAGTGATTTTAGGGGATGAGGGGAAAATGGGTGGAGATAGTGCAGCATTATAATTGGTATAACAAATTTTGTAGAAATATTAAAATAAGTGTTATATAAAACTTTTTTTGGTGTTGGGGATCAAACCCAGGGCCTTGTGCATGCTAAGCATGTGCTCTACCACTGAGCTACTTCCATAGCCCCCATACTTATATTTTTCAAAAGTTAAAGTTGAAGGGAAGGCATGCTGATTGGATTAATAGAGACTCCAGGCAAAAGAAATAGGATGTGTAAAAGATGCTGAGTGAGTGAGAAGGGGAAGGGCTGGTCTGCATAGCTCATGTCCATGATTTTGCTTTGCTTGGCTCTATAATCAACAACCATGGAAGCAGCAGTCAAGAAATCAAAAGACGCATTGCTTTGGGAAAAGCTGTGGCAAAAGATCTCTTTAGAATATTGAAAAGTAAAAATGTCACACTGAAGACGGAGGTGTGCCTGACACATGCCATGGTGATTTCAGTAGCATGATATGGTTATGAAAGGTGGACACTGAACAAGGGAGACAGGAGAAGACAAGAACAAAGGAGAAGAATTAATGCTTTTGATTTATAGTGGTGGAGATGACTACTGAATACACCATGGACTGACAAAAGAACCAACAGACTATCCTAGAAGAAGTGCAACCAGAGTGCTCCTTGGAAGCAAGAATGACCAAACTGCATCTTACATATTTTGGACATGTAGTGGGGAGAGACCAATCCCTGAAGAAACACATAATGTTTGGGAGAGCAGCAGATAAGCGAAAAAAGGGAAAACCCTCCACCAGATGGATTGACACAACGTCTGCAGCAACAGGTTTAAACATAAATAAGATCATGTGCCTGGCACAGAATCAGGAATTGTTTCAATCTGCTGTACATAGGGTTGCTATGAGCTGGACTCCACTTGTTGGCACCTAACAACAACAACAACAAGCCAAGTTCGAGATGACTGTGATGGCTGGGAGAAGCAAGTGGGGCAGTCCTGAGATATGAAAGCAGAGGATGAGGAGGAACCAGGTCATGAATGGGCTTTAATTTCATCCTAATTGGCTCAGTGGGTAGAGCGCTGCGCTGCAGTCTCTGAGATCCTGAGTTCAATTCCCAGCACTGCAAAAATGGGAGAAGGACCTGGCAATCCACTCCCAAGACAATCCCGAAGCACTCAGCCATCGAAAACCCTATGAGGGTCGCTATGAGTCGGATACCGACTCGACGGCACCTAACAACAACAACAACCTCAGTGGAAATTTAATGAAGGGCACTTTTATCTTCAAGTAAAAGAAAACTTAAAATGGCTTAAACCGTCAGGGATTTTTTCCATGTTTTATCACACATCAGAGGAGGGGTGGTTTATTTGGTATCTCAGTGACAACATGAAAGATCAGGTTCATTTCTTATTTCTACTCTGCTCTTCTCAGGTGCCAGGTATGAGTCTGAATAGCTGCAAAAACCAGGTTTTGCTTCCTCATTTAACAGCACCCACAGGGTAGGAACATCTTTATGACTCTGGGTCAGTTATTTATTGCTACATGAAATCTGACCTCCTCAAAACATAATACTCTGAAACAGAACTCTTTCACTTGCTTGTGATTCTATCAGTTGGCTTTCTGGGTTGGGGCCAGGTGGGTAGCTCTGCTGCTGCTGTCTCCTAGACTCATTCAATCACCTGCAGCCAGGCCGTTGGTGGCTCTTCTGGTGTAAGCCTGCTTTACAGCCTCTCTGATCCATGCGGTCTCAGTTCTCTGTTTATTAGAGTGGACTTCTTCACACGGCAGTTTCAAGATAGTTTTCCAAGGACCTGACAGCTGAAGCTATAAGACTTCTTGAAACCTAGACTTAAAAGTCCCACAGCGCTGAGTGTGGTGGCATATGCCTATAATCTCAGCGTTTGGGTGGCTAAGCAGGAGGATCTTGAGGTGAGACCAGCCTGAGCTATATAATGAGATCTTGCCCCAAAGTACGTTGCCCAGTACCCATTTTGCTCCATACTGTTATTCAAAGTAAGTTGGCCAGGCCAATTTTGAAGAGTTAGGCATAGATATTAACCATGATGAAAAGAACAACAAAGTTATATTTCAAAGGTACCTACAAACAGGAGTGCAATATATCTATTATAATCCCTTTTAAAGAATGGGAACCATTTTCTCAAATGACAGTCAACAAACTATTTTCATGTCCTTTCCTAAACTAATCATGGAGGAGGTCAATGAAATTATAGTCATCCTTCGATAACCATGTGTTGTATATCTGTGGATTCAACCAACAGCAGATTGAAAAATATTTTTTAAAAATTGCATTTAAGCTGGATACTGTTGCACATACTTTGCAATCCCAGTGACTTGGAAGACTGAAGCAAGAGGATCTCAAGTTCAAGGCCAGAAGCAGTCTGTGCAATTTAGCAAGACCTTGTCTCCAAATTTATCTTTCTGAAAAGGGGTTGGTGGTTCAGCTCAGTGGTACAGCACTTGTCTAGCATGCATGAGGCCCTGGGATCATCTCAGTATTGACAAAAAATTTGCATCTTCATAGAATATGTACAGATTTTTTTCATGTCATTATTCCATAAAAATATAGAATAACTATTTACAGAGCCTTTACATTGTATTAGGTATTATAAGTAATCTAGAGATGATTTAAAGTACAAGGAAAGATATGCATAGGTTACATGCAAATACTATACCATTTTATAGAATAGCCTGGAGCATCCCCAGATTTTGGTATCCTCAGGAGTTCTGGACCCAGTCCCTGCAGAGCACTAAGGGATGACTGTGTTGATTGAGTAAACCTAATGAGGTTGACTGCCTGGGACTGAGAAGAAGCCATTTTTCTTAGATGAGAAAAGGAGTTTTGCTGCAAAGAACTCCATGTGTGGAAGCTGAATAGAAATAGAAATAATCTCCCAAATTTTACTAAAGAAAAGTGATTTCTTATTTAAAAGATAGCCTGGTTACACTGTGGAGGTGGATTGGAGGGAAGCAAGACTAAAGACAGGTCAACTAGCTGCAGGGTTCTCAGCCTCAGCACTATTGACCTATTGGGCCAGATAATTCATTTTGGGTGGTAGAGGGCTACTGTTTGCATTGTAGTGTGTTTAGAAGCCCCTTTGGACTTACCTACTAGATTCCAGGAGCTCACCCTCAGTTGTAACAACCATAAATGTCTCTACATTGCTAGCGATCTCCTGGCATCACCCCATTTGAGAACCACTGAGTTTGGAGGCCAATACGATTACCTATTGCATTGGATTGAACCAGGTGGGGAAAGTAGGGATGGAGGCAATAAGGATTTTAGAGATCTTTGATTTGGCAAATAATTGCATGGAAGAGAACTGGAGACTTTATATACAATTTTGAATTTCTAATGTCTGAAAAATCAGATCAGTACATACTGGACCCAAGTACTCAGGTGACACAAATCTGTTGAGCTGTGTTTGCCCCATTTTTCCCAGTCTCCCCATAGCCTTCTTGACTTCTCTTTGTTGTTTACCCTCTTGCAATTGTAAGAAGCTGAGTTTAAGGGCTCTACTTTGGCTGCACCTTTCTACTGTTTGCTATAGACACAGTTATGAGGACCATTATCATGTAGAAGGCCTCACATTATGTATTCTGTGCCCTACTCTGACCCTTATATTTAAATCAGATCTCTTAGTTCTCTTTAAAGTTATCATTCATTTTTTCCAGTTCTGATTCTGAAAGTAACATATATTCTTTATGGGAAACATAGAAAACACAACATACACATTATCGCAAATCCTATAGTCCTCTTGGATCTTCTTGTTGGCTTTCTGTATATCTTTGGAAGTGGTGATTAGGATTAACTTGCTATCTATAGGAAGGAGTCAACACATGATGTCTCAGTTGGAATAAATTTGCTTCTATTTCTCAGCTTGGGTCCCAGGGTTCCTTCAGACAAAAGCCAATGGAAGAAAACTAAGTATGTATTTCCCTCTCTGCTTTTGTGCACGTTAAGCCCATGATTCTGGGAGTTGCTAATTTATTTATTTTTTTTTGGAACACTCAAGAGTTCAAGCACTTCACTGTCTTCTCAGCATCAAACAATTCAATAGTTAGAATTTATTGCCACTCATATCTTTGTGTTTCAAGAAAAGCATTGCCCATTTATGTTAATTTGTTATCTCAGATGTGTTTAAAAATGAGTGTTAAGTATACTATTTATAAGTAGGTAACAACATTCTTTTAAAACTGCTTGAATATTAGGAAAAAATGGTATGACTCTTAGAGTATGAAACAATGTGAAGGAGAACATGGAAGAATGGATGTAATGGTTAGAATTAAAATGACATATGACAATTATTTTCAATTTGAGCTGAGATGAAGAAAATCAGAATTACAATACTCTTGTGATTAAACTTTGATGAGATGAAAATGTCATCATTGTTTGATGAGAATTTTTTATTATAGTTCAAAGAATATGAATGATTTAACCACAATGTACTAACACCACAGGGCTGAATAATCTATATCCGTATTTCTCAACTCTTCCTTATTGCAAGTCACTAGAGAAATCTCCACAGCTCTCACTCTTCCACTGTTTCTATAATATCAGCTTTTGGAAAAATGAGATAAAACTCCAGTCCTTTGTGATAAGTTTTGACATTGAAATCTTTGAGTAGCTTAATATGGTGAAGTATTTCCAGGAGCCATGTACAGAGATTCAGGATTATAATCTTTTTTTTTCAAAT
Organism: Pedetes capensis; assembly: GCA_007922755.1. Taxonomy (NCBI): domain Eukaryota; kingdom Metazoa; phylum Chordata; class Mammalia; order Rodentia; family Pedetidae; genus Pedetes; species Pedetes capensis. The sequence goes on from VMDO01002150.1 coordinate 85,857, forward strand.
AAATTTTAATGTAGCTTAATATGGCAAAGTATTTCTAAGAACTATGTACAGGGATTTAGGCTCATAACTTGTTTTTTAAAAAGAAATAAATTTTAGAGACTAGATTTCTTGAGAAAAGTGGGGAGATCTTGTTTTATTTCCACATTCTTTGGTGAAAATCAAGATTTGGTGGGTCCTTTCATTCTGCAGGAAGGATTTAGTTCTTTTTAACCTGACATTTTGACTATTAAAATTGAGATAAGGATACCAGTTTGTCAAAGACAATGCATAGTCCAATTCTCTTTAGGGTGCTAATTGCAATATAGAATGACAAAAGCATGCTGACTTAGCACAGATCCTCTCTTTCTTTCTTTCTCTCTTTCTTTCTTCTTTCTCCTTCCCTCTTTCCTTCCTCCCATCCTCTTTTTTTTTTTAGATTTTTGTAACAGGTTTTGCTATGTAGCCCAGGCTGGCCTTGAACTCAGAATCCTCCTGCCTCAGCCTCCTAGGTGTTGGGATTATAGGCATACACCATGATGATGCTTGGCTGCACTGAGACTTTTCTCTGTGTAGGAGCAACTTTTATTTTAGTAATTCCTGCACTGAAAGGGAGGGCAGGAGAGCTGGGAGCTCCTCTTTCCTTGCTTTGCTGCAACTGAGAGATTAGTGCCCTACTCCTTCTTTTCTTTCTCCTAAAATAGATAAACTTCCACAGTGACTGGTAATTCATATTTAAAGGTTTATTTACTTATTTATTTACGTTTTTTTTTTTTTTTGTCTTCTTCCAGTCTGGAAGCAAAATATTTAGGGATTTAAACTATGGACTTGTAGTTTGGAAACAAGGTGGTAACAGGTATATTCAGTCCTATTTAATATATACAAATCTGTTCCCTCTAATTGAAGGAGAAAGTTCTGGCAATGGTCATCATATCCAATTATTTCCCAAAGCTGTTGCCAGTGTAACAATATTACAATTTCTCCCATTCAAAAATATCTTTTTTTTTTTTTTAAGCAGCTTTTTATAGGCTGGTCTAAGGTAAGTAATCATACAGTAGCTCAGATTATTGCCAAAACACTATTTACTGATTCCTTTAAAAATATTTTATTAAAATAAATAGAAATTTCATAAATACATTTAATTTATTAAAATTTATACTGGCCCTTGAATAAAGTAGGCATTTAGCATATGTGGATTGGGTTATTAATAGGTAAATCTATTAGTCAACTGTTTTCACTATAGCAGAAAAAAACCAGCCCAAACAAACTTATGGGGGAAGAGATCTATTGGGACCTCACCATTTTGAGAATCAGTCCATAATGGTGTCAGGGCAGGCATAGTGGTAGCACGGGCCTGTGACAAATGACCTTATGGTGTGGTGAACCAGAAACAGAGAGATCTGAGCCTTAGGGATGGGGTCGTCTAAAGACCCACCCCCAGTGACATCACTTCTGCAAAGCTAAGACCTGCCTCCCAAGGTTTCATAACCTCCCAGGACAGCGCCACCAGCTGGGGAACAAATGTTAAAGCACATGACCTTTGGGGGACACTGTATTCAAACCATGTCACTAAGTAAGGATTAAAATCTATATTGACAATTAAATTGGGCTGAAGCTTTAAACCTTAATGAAGACCAAAAGAAAATCACCAAATTAAAGAACTAAGTTTGAGCGAAAAATGGAAGTTATTTTGTGTAAGAGGTTTCTGTCCTACTCTTATTCATTGAAGAAAGACTTTTCTTGGCCATTAAACTTTCCTTTCAAACATACTTTATAAGTTTAGTTGGTTTATCTTTGTGGCATTTGCACTTGAGTGTTTAAATCTTCCTGTGGTCAAAGTGATAATCTGAGATTAGTTCGGAGCAACTGAGAGGTTCTAATGTATTGCAATCTCTATTGATATGAAAAATCAAAGGCTTGGAAAAAGTAGATAATGAAAGTGGGAACTATTGGAACCCAAAAGTTCCACAGATAAGCGCCCATACAGGGTAGTGGCTAGGAGCAGAAAGCTATAGACATACTGCCTGAGTTCAAATCCTACTTCCATCGTGTAGTAGATCTATGACTTTGAACACATTAATCACTTTCCATAGACTGCAGTTTCCTTACCTGTAAAGTAGGGATAACAGCAATACCTACCTCATAAATTTTCTATGAGGAATGAGGAAATTATGGAAAGTATATAACTGGATCATAGTAAGGGTTAAAGAGGCTGTGTTTTTGGTACCTTTGCCAAGAATCAGATGTCTACTTGGGCTTAATTCTGGGTCTTTTTCTAAAAAAGAATTTTCCCTTTGTTGGTAAATGTTGGTGGGGGATGGAGTAATATAGCATTTACTTTTTCTACTATGCAGGTATTATATCACTTTTGGTTATACTTTTATCAACTTATGAAGCTTATGGAACTTTTTGACTAATATGTATCAAAATTCATATGCATATTTGGGTTATATTCCCCTATTTTCCCCATGTACTCATGAAGTTGCATCGTTTACATTGAGATTATCCTCTCCCCCTTCAACCCTTTGTATGGGTCTTTTATTCTATTCCATTTGTCTATGTGTTTGGTTTTGTGCCAGTACCATGCTATTTTTATTATAGTTCTGTAGTATAGTTTAAAATCAGGTATTGTGATGCCTCCCACATTGTTCCTGTTGCTCAGCATTGCTTTGACTATATAGGTTCTTAACTGTTTCCATATGAATTTTATGATTTTTTTATGTCTCTGTAAAGAATATCATTGGACTTTTGATGAGAATTGCATTGAATTTGTGTAATTGGTAATATGGCCACTTTAATGCTATTTATTCTGCTGGTCCATGAACTTGGGAGATGTTTCCATTTTCTACTGTCTTCCACAATTTCTTCCTTTAATACTTTATAGTTTTCATTATAGATGTCCTTAACATCTTTGGTTAAGTTTATGCTAGTCATCTTATTTTTTTAAGTTATTGTGAATAGGATTGTTTTTCTGACTTTTTTTTGGTGAGTTCATTGTTAGTGCATAAAAAAGCTACTGATTTTTGTATATTGATTCTTTATCCTGTTACTTTGCTTAATCTTTATTAGAGTCTAAGAGTCTTCTGGTGGAATCTTTGGGGTCTTTTAAGTGTAGGATCATATCATCTACAGGCAGGGATAATTTGACTTTTTCCTTTCCTATTTGATGTGTATATGCTTACAATTGCTGTATCCTTTTGATGAATTGCCTACAGTTGTACCTTTGTGGCATCCAATCCTGTCAAATCTCAGAAGCTAAGCAGGGTTGGGCCTGGTTAGTACTTGAATAGGAGACTGCCTGGGAACACCAGGGGCTACAAGCTTGGGGGAAGGACCTGAAAACCCACTCCCAAAACACAGTCTACCACTGAAAACCCTACGGATAGCAGAGAAGCAGTAACAATATTGTCTTGCCTGTTGTACTTAGGGTCACTATGAGTTGGATACCGACTTGGTGGCACCTAACAACAACAACCTGTTGGATTGTTCCCTTTATCATTAAGAAGTGAGCTTCTGTGTGTCTTCTGAGTGATTTGGTTTGAAGTCTAGTTTGTCAGATATGAGTATAACTATTCCTACTTGCTCTCGAGTTCCATTTGGAAGCTCTTTTTCCATCTTTTTGCCCAAGACTGTGTTTGTCTTTGCCAGTGAAGTGTGTTTATTGGAGACAAAAAATAATGGGTCCCATTTTTAAATCCAATCTGCTACACCAAGTCTTTTAATTGGAGAACTGGGACTGTTAATATTCAGTGTTATTACTGAAAGGTATGTATTAATTATTGTCATTTTGTTATTTTTATAATATTTGCTACTTTCCTAATCTACTCTTCTAGTGAGATTTATTCTTTCTCATATCCTCATGGTGTGTTTATCTTTCTCTTCAAGGTGTGGGATTCCTTTAAGTATCTTCTGTAGTGCTGGGTTAGTGGTCAAGAATTCTTTTAGATTATTTTTATCATGGAAGGTTTTTATTTCTCCTTCAACTATAAAGGATAGCTTTTTTTGGATATAGTAATATAGGTTGGCTCTTATTTTCTTTCAGAGCTTTAAGTGTATCATTCTATGTCTCCCCCACCCCCAGCCTTCAGAGATTTTGTAGCAGAATCTGTTGTTATTCTGATGGGTTTTCTTTAAACATAACTGGCACTTTTCTTTCATGGCTTTCAATATTCTTTCTTTGCTCTATATACTTGAGGTTTTAACTATAGTATGATGTGGGAAGGTTATTTTCTGGTCTTTTCTATTCAGGATTCTAGATTCTTCCTGAACCTGAATGACTATCTCTTTCCCAAAGTTTTGGAAATTTGCTGCTAATATACCATTAAATACATTTTCTATACCTTTAGTCTATATTTCCTCTTCTTCTTCTATGTCCATAGTTCATAAATTTGGTCTTTTAATGGTGTCCCAGAGATCTTGTATGTTTTATTCATACTTGAAAAATTTTTTCTTTATGGTTTTCTGAATGTTCTTATTCCTCTACCTTGTCTTCAAGCTCCGACAGTCTGTGTTCCACTTGTACATTCTATTGGTAAGGCATTCTATGGAGGTTTTTAGTTAGTTTTCATTTCCAAAAACTCAATTTGATTTTTTTATTATTTCTATCTCTATATTGAATACCTCTTTCATATCCTGTATTATCTTCCTTATCTCATTCAGCTATTTATTATTATGTTTTTGAATCGATTTGTGTCCTCTTTGATTTTGTTGAACATTCTTAAAGTTATCCCTTTGAATTTGAGATTTCATTCACTTCACCCTTATTGGAATCCATTAGAGTAGAACTATTAGCTTTTTGTGGAGTCACTTTGCCTTGTTTTTCCTATTTCTTGTGTTTCTGCCTTGGGGCTTGCATATCTGGGGCCAAACGTTTCTTGGATGTTTTAATCTCCTGTATTCTTCCAGTTGTAGCATTCACAACATTTAGGTGAGACTAGGCTTTTGCTGCATTGCAGTACAAATTCTCTCCACTGGCCTGGCAGTATAGCTCAGTAGCTAAATCCTCATAGAACATGTTCAAGTCACTGGACCTGTATTAGTCAGGTAGCATGTTGCTGTGACACAGAAATTTACTGAAGCAAACTTATGGGGGAAATATTTATTGAGGGCTTACAGTTAGAGGATTTTAGTCCATAGAGGAAGAAGATGTAATGGTGGGGCAGGCATGGTGGGGCCCATGGCATGGAGAACTCTTATCTTGGTGATCAGAAAGCAGAGAGTAACTGGAACTGGGGCTCCAGGAAAAACCTCCAAAGCCCCACCCCCACAGAGCTACTTCCACAAATCTAGAATCCCATCTCTCAAAGTCCTCAAAGCCTCCACAAACAGCACCACCAGCTAGGAACCAAACCTTCAAATAGATCACTTTTGGGGGCCATTTAGATCCAAACCATAACAGAGACCAATCCTCAGCACCACTCCAAGAGCAGAGAATTAGCTGCAGAAGTAATCACAATTGATAGAAAAAGCCACCATAAAAATACAGTAGTAGTCAGCTAAAAACAATCACTACCACAATCTCAGTAACTTTAGATGGATAAATGAGTAAGGATAATACTGTGTGTACTACAATTACCATAGTCAGTAAGGGCAGGAATAGAAAGGGAATAAGAAGAATAGATTAGTGAATAGTATTAGACAAAAGTTGTTGTTGTTAGATGCCTTTGAGGTAGATCCCACTCATGGTAACCCTATGTACAACAGAAGGAAACACTCCCTGACACTGTGCCATGCCTGGCACTATGTCAGTGCTTCTCTGCTATTCATAAGGTTTTCAATACCACATTGTTTCTGGATTGTTTCAGAACTGGTTTGGGAGTAGACTGCCTGGTCCTTCTCCCATTTTTGCAGTGATAGGAATCGAACCCAGGGCCTCAGATTATGCAGAGCAGCATTTTACCAACTGAGCTAAACATCAGGCCATTAGAGCAATAGAGAGGAAAGAAGACAGAAGAGGGAAAAGTAAGTAGAGAGGGGAAATAACAAAAGAAGGGAATAGATATGGCAGATCCAGATGACGGTGAAGTGAGAAAATAAAAAGGAAGAAATAAAAAAAAGGAAACTGCAAACCAACAGGTTAAGTAAACCATGAAAATAATGAAGATTTATAGACAGGAGAAAGATGATGAAGAAGGATAAAGGAAAGAGGGAGAAAACTGATGTATTTGAAGACAAAAATAAAATAAAGGGTAGAGGGGGAAGGAGAGGAAGCAGAAGAATAGATTAAAAATTAAGTATTAAGCCATGCACTGTGGCACACATCTGCAACCTAAGCCTCTTGGGAGGATCACAAGCCCAGGGCAGAGGTAGCCTTTATGACTCAGTGAGACCCCATCTCAAAGTAAAATATAGAAAGGGCTGGGGGAGAAGCTCAATGCCAGAGCACCAACCTAGCTTATACTAGGTCTTGGGCTCAATTCTCACACCACCAAAATCCACAACAATAACAGCAACAAACTCTTAAAAGCTGGGTGTGGTAGCTCATATCTGCAATCTCAGCACAATCTCAACACTCAAGAGGCTGAGGCAGAAAGACCGCAAGCTCCAGGCCGGCCTGTGCCCTATGGCGAGCACCTGGGTCAATGAAAAATAAAGGTTGGGTGGTTGATGAGGAAAAGGAAATAAAAGTAAAGATTTTTAAATTTCAAAAGTAGGATTAAAAGCAAACGCAAAGGTAAGAGGACTGGTTTCTTATGTTCTCAGTCTGTTGCTGACATGGTTAGGGCTGTAGAGTCTGTGCTGGGTGGAGTTCTCTGTGGCTCTGACTCAAAGTGTTTCCTCCCCACAGCTCTCCAGCTCTACCTCTGGTGGCCCCTCTAGTGAAAACTCACCTAGCCATGGCCTGGCTGTTCGGGAGTTTGATTTCCTGGGCTCTGCCTCTAAAGCTGTTGCCTCAGCCAGGAACCTTCCAAAATGGTGACCTGCCACTGTGCCACCATCAGATACCGGGAAGGAGGGAGAATTTTCCAAGTGCTGATATTTCATGCAGGCCACAGGATCCCTGTCCAGTTAGACTACTAATACTCAGTATCAAGGTAATATTTAATCATGTTTTCTGAGTCACCCTTATTTGCTGCCCCTATGTATCTGTCGGCTTGTCATACTGTGGGGGCTTGGCTGTTGCTGTGATGCTGAAAGCTATGCCACCAATACCTCAGATACCAGCAGGGTCCCCATGGTGTACAGATTTCAACTGAGGCTCCAGACTAAGACAAACTAGGGAGAAGTAGCTTGCAGCCCAATCTCAAAACAATTAGCCATTGAAAACCCTATGAATAGCAGAGAAACACTGTCAAATATAGTGCCAGAAAATGAGGCCCCTAGTCTGAAAAGCATTCAAAAGATGACTGAGGAAGAGTTGCCTTCTTAAAGTGGAGTCAACCTTAATGATGGGAATGGAGTAAAGCCCTTCAGATCTCCTTTTGCTGATGTGGCATGACTCAAAATGAGAAGAAACATAGTGTCTGCAACAATGGACTCAAACATAAAATAATAGTGTGCATGGCATAGTGTCAGTGAAAGTTTTGTTCTGTTATACATAAGGGCGCTATGCTTTGTACCTGACTCCAAGGCACCTAACAATGACAACTTATTTGCGGACTCTTCAGTTTTTGCTCAGTCTGTCCACGGCCTGGCTTTTGCCCAGGCACCCACTATGCTGCTGTGGCACACATGTTCTCTCTCTCTTTCTATCCTCACCTTCTCCCTCCCCCTATTCTACTCCCTAAGTTTTGTACTATTGAAGGTATAGTGTGGTGTGTGAGGCACTAACTCTGACTTTTGCCTTTTCCTGTTCTCCACAATTGTGTGCAAGCCTGCAGCCATAGCACTGTGGCATCTAATCCAGTCAGGTGTGGGAAGCTAAGCAGGGTTAGGCCTGGTTAGAACTTGGGTGGGAGACTGCCTGGGAATACCAGGTGCTGTAGGCTTGGGAGAAGGACTTGGAAACCCCACTTCCAAAAAACAATCTGCCATTAAAACCTTATGAATAGCAGAGAAGCACTAACAATACTGTTTTGCCTGTTGTACATAGGGTCACTATGAGTGGAACACCAACTTGATGGCACCTAACAACAACAATAAGCAGTTGTGTGCTGGATACTCAGGGCTGCTCGTTGACCATGGGGCTGCCACTGAGCCCTTTGCTTATTCTCACTCTGTTTCACTTTCTAAAGCCTGCCTGCCTTGCTTCCTGCCTTGCTTCCTGCCTTCCTTCCAAAACTTCAGTGCCCACCTGTTACAGCAAACTACTTCAGAGGATGGCTGTTGTCTAAGTATTCTGGTTCCAGTGACAGGTGTTTGGGAGTCTTTTGCTATCTTTCTTCTCTTTGAAAAAATTTTTTTCCCAGTACTAGGGAGATGAACCCAGGACCTTGCACATACATTGCAAGTGCTCTATCACTGAGCTGCACCCTCAGCCCATTTTTAATTTTTATTTCGAGACAGGGCCTCACTAAAAGTTATGTAGGCTGCCTCTGGCCTTGAAGCTACTATTCTCCCTCAGCCTCCGCAGTTGATGGGGATTATAGCATGTGACACTGCACTGGGCTCCAACATTGATAATTATTCTAATCTATTCATTTTTCTTCTTCCCTTCTTACCTTTGGTTAATACTTTCATATATCTATATCTCTCCTGTAAAAAATGGTCCTTGAAAAGGAAGCAGGAATACAGGCTATGATTTTCCTTTGCTTTTAGATTAATTTCATGTCTCTAGATTGGAGTGTTTCTTCTATTTATCCATGCATGCATGCTTGCATCCATCCATCCATCTTACCTTTATTGGGCACTAGTCATGTGCTGCTATCACTTGGTGTGCAAAAGGGTTATAAACATCAATGTCATGGTTTCTCATATTTCTAAACATGTGAATGTAGAGGAATTCAGCTCAGGTTTTTAGTGTCCTTAATGTTTCCTTAAATCCAAACAATGAAAAAATGGAAAAACTGAAAAGTGGTAAGAATTAATTCAGGTGACATATTGTTTTGAACATTTTCCAAGTAATATAATTACCTAAAAGCAGGTTAACATTTATATCTGCAGCTTTCCATGCTTGTTAAAATACTTTTCTTGCTGAAGTATTCATTGAGTTAAATTTCATCTAACATCTGTCCATTGTATAAAAATAGCAATGAAAACATGTCTTGTTGCTTACACATTAGGTATAAATTTTATAAATCCAATTAGTGCTTCATTCTTTGTGCACATTTTCCTTTTTCTTTAGGATTAGAGCTAATTTTGGGCTTCTACCTAGAATGATAAGAATTCAAATATTTAACAACACCTCCATGCATCAAAAAACTAGATTGAAGGCTAGTGCTTTGCTGCATTTCCTAATGATTGCAAGAGACTATTTAATTTCTTTCTTCATCCATGCAACAAGCATTTATCTAGAGAAATGTCAAGCTTCTTATTGCCTAGGGGTGAGGGTGGGGATGGGGAAAGGTACAGAATAAATAAGACACAGTTTTAGCCCTTAAGCAGTTTAGAATCTGATGGAGGAAACAGATTAACTTACACAGATAATTTCACTACCACATGACAAATGTTACAGAGGGGCATATCCACCTGGCTCCTAAGGCCTTGCTCAGCCCTCATCTGATGGGGTACCCTCCACATCAATGATTAGCCCCTCTCAAAATCAAGAAGGCCCTCAAACTAAGAACTCATGTGGGTAAACCAGTACTCACTGAGCCTACATTATCCATCTGGGTAGGCAGAATCTGCCAAATGCCCTGAGGAGCGATCATCTATTTAGCAATACCGTCGCGGTTGTTTGAGTCTTCCCTTTCAGACTCCCTGTAAAGATAGCTGATATCCAATGGGCCATTTTGCATAGATGTGGACATTCTGAATTAAGCCCGTGAAAACATAATTTTCACTGTCTGTGTCAGGGCTCACCACAGTGTGTACTCTGCAAGCTTTTGAAAAATACATTTGATTTCGTGGGTTTTGTCACCATTTCATTTGGCATTGATTATACCCAAACACTGAAGTCTCCTATTCCTCCTAAAAGAAGCTCATAAAAATCCAGCTTGAGAAAACTGCAAATGAATTTTTGAACATCATCAAACACAACATTGATCTTTTAAAACATTTGAAGGTTTATTTGCACAAGCTTACTAGTATGAGATGCAACAAAATTCATGGAAGCCAACCACGATGCTAATACTTTAATAGATTATTCCAGATATTAGACATCACAGTTTAAATCTCTTTAACATTAGCTCTAATGTTGGAGTAACATTTCAGTTAATAAATAATTGTGAATATAACCATATGTTCAGTTTATTCTTGCTAGTTTATCATGAATTGCAATCTTATTTTGATTGGGATCATAAAAGTGATAAATAATTATTTATATATTTTCATAAGTTGTATATTTAACCTTGAAAAGAATCTAGAAATATATTCCAATGGGTTATATAACTAGGTGTATTTTTTAGCTCTTTGTAGGATAACACAATAACTTCTCTTAAATTTTGTGTTCATTGCACATGTTGAATAGCATTTATTTGATATGTATTTTCACAGGTGGTCATTTATAAAAGTGAGTGGCAACAGTTTTTGATCTTTGAGTTAAGTGTCTCCCATTTATTTCAGGGAATTTTGAGTTTCAAAGTTGGTGCTATTTTGGGACAATCTGTAAAGTATGAATAGGTAAATGTGAACTCACAATCTTTGAGGTAAAGAAAGTGATTTTTGTTATATTATATTTTCCAGGTACAACCATATTTTCCTAATATTTTTCATGCCATAAGCACATTGTTATTCTTGTTAAGTGCTTTAAAGTCTGGTCTGACTCATATTAGGGAAGACATAATTACTTTCAGGTATAAAATGTTCTGAATCCTCATTGTGTAGTACTTATGGTAAGAATTTATATTGTTTTTTTTTTTTTTTTTGATACACTTGTCTATTCATCTCAGACTGTCACCTTTATTTGCCACAAAGGCAATTTCTCTGTCACAGGTTTGTAATGTGTGGGAATGGTGTCAGCATGCTGCTACAAAAGGACTTGTCAGGATTAATTTTACCATTTGAATTTGCTGCTCTATTTTGGAATATCACTACCATTTTCAAGTTTAAACCAATACATATATTACCCAAATTCATAGCCTAGAATATTCTGTGCTTTTTGGAATCAGATCTCTAATAAATCAGAGAGTTTACTTCCACCATGTGTATTTTTCAAGTACTTCCAATCTCCTTGTAAAATCTTCCCCACTCAGCAGCAGCTCTAACTAGTGCTGATGAGCTGCAGTAAAAGGCTCAGGAAGGATAGAAAGTATAAGAACTTATGGAAAGTGTCAAACGGCAGAAACAAAGTACAAGCATCTTAAAATTACCAACCAGTTCGGTTCCAGTCCAGTGCAAAAGATTAGGACTTTTGGAAGAAAATGTCTTTAGCAATGAAAATATGCATTCAAAATCTGGGCCCCAAGGTTTTAAGAAAGCCCCAGAAACTTAAAAATGACTTTTTCCCTTTTGTATTATTTTGACAAAATATGTGCATTTTCAGTGTGGGGACCACCTTGTAATTTGGGGGTATTTGTGTCCTCTCCCTGAGAGAAGAGACAGTTGGCGTTGTTCCAAGGCTGGGCATAATTCATTTATGTTTTCCCGGTTTTTTCTCTCTGATCTTTTCTCTGTGTATCTGTCAGCAGCAGTCTCTTGGGAGCCGCACTACGCACTTCATTAATAAGAAGGGATTAAAGGAAAAAGCCCTGATCTCCTAATACACTTGGATAATTTGGTGCCATCCACAAGGCAATAGACCCCTGCTGCATGGATGTCATTAGAAAGGTACAATTTCATTACTTTTTACTGGCAGAGCCTTGAGTGAAATACCAAATATGTTGTCTCATATGCAGAGAAAAAGAGTGCTAAAGCTTTCCTTCACTTCATGCCCGAAACACAGGGGAATGCAAAAATATATTTTGTTTCTCACATTTATATTGTCTTACTTTAATAATATTCAAAATCATGCTTTTATTAAAATTGAGTAAAATAAAAATTAAAATTGTTGGTATTCTTAAATCCCAGATGAGATTTAGACATTTTTATTAGGCAACACACTTGTTTTGAGTACCTACTATGTGCCTGGCATTCTGCTAGCTACTAAAAAGCAAATGACAAAACCATCATTCGCTATTTTTTTTTAAACTCTAGCTTATTGAGTGTGATAATTAGAAGCGAGTGTCAAAGTGAGTGCATATGAAGTAAACCATGTGGCAGAAGAAAAATAACTATGTGCCAGTATTTTGTAAGTGTAGTCAGAATCTAACTTTTCCTTGTTGACTAAATTTGTTTTTGAACTGACCTGTTTGCTGATGGTTGACTTTACCTTTTGGACTGAACCACCCTGATCTTGAGCCTTTAGTGGCATATTGTGCAAACAGTAGAAATGATAGCCACAAATGGCCTTTGGGAGATTTGCAACCTCGCTCTATAGGTGTTGCCCAGTGAGGAAGTGACCGGCGTCGTTGGTGTAGTGTGTGTCAGAACCACGCCCCTGACACAGGGGCCTGTGAAAAATACAAAAATACGTAAAATACATAAGTGGCACTTGCAGGCACTACACTGGTGTGATGGCTGTCTGGGAACCTCACACATTACTCTTTCCTAGCACCGAAGAGAATTAGGTTTAATAGTGGTCCATTATCTCATTGCTGCAGACACACAACTGCCATTAACACTAGAAAGTGACACACAGTTGGAATTGTGCTTGGGAGAAGAAAGCCCATGATTATCAGCTATTTACAAGCCAGTCCTTGCAGAGATGGAGCTTGCTTTCCTACTACTAGCTTTTGTTTAGTGCAGTTGACATTCGCAGCTCTTTGTCTAAGATATATGCTCAACTAGAGGATGAAGATGATAGAAACTGGGGTTTACAGAGAGTCTTCTACTCACAAAAAAGGAAAGCAACGCAGGGATAAAAAATGATTGTAACCAACAAAGTAGCCAGTAATGAAAATACTTTAAAGACATATTGGGTTATGTACAATATCTCTACAAATGAAAGATTGGTCATCTAGTCAACTTGAACACAAGAGTGGATGTCCTTGCCCTTTTATTCTGCAACCATGCCCTGCCTTGTCTGTGACACATTTTAATTTATTCAAATATCATTACACTTGGATTGAAGATTATCAACCAATGTCTTGAAGAAAAGTGAGAGAGCAGCAGAGGTTAGGACTGGGCAGGACCTATTTATACCTTCTAGACTGAACAGGGCTTAATAACCAACAAAAAGTCAGGATTCAACTAGTTAAGTTCTTGTCAAAAACACCTCTCAACTAATGTGTAAATATACATAACCAAAGTTACAAACAAACCAATTCCCCAGTTTTGCCAATATGTTTAAAAAAGTAAGCAAATTTGTTAAGTGGTTAAAAGCTTACATGGTTAATCTTATGTGGTGCATTTGAGGATGAGCACTGAAAACAGTTCGATTATTTGATATCACAGTACAGATTTCCTTTTTCCTTGTTATTTTTGTTATGATGGTAAATTTTCCCCCACCTCCATAAGATTTCACAAGTTTGGTAGTCCTGAATCTCAATAGCTGTCCCTTGTGACCTGGATATTTTATTAGGTGGAACTAATACTTGTACAGGATTTCTGAATGTTCTTTTCAGATTTATGGTATTTAGTCTCACATTGTCTTGGCTATTGAGGAGGAAGAAGGATTATTATGAGTTGGAGTTGGGGTTGATAATTGGATATTTGTAATACAAATAGAAATAATCAATTAGCAATGACCCTTGTTAACATTCTTTTGCAGAGGTAGCTTATAAATAAAAGATTGCCCATAAAATAATTTGTTATATTTTGTTTCTTGAATGTGCATGCCTATGTGACATACTGCATATTGTTAAACTTAATTTAATGGAATAAATATTTCAAGTAAGGATTGATAACTGTTTCCTCATAGAGGAGGTATAAACTGAGGAGTATGTCTATGTGTTCTATAAGGAAAGACAACCAACTCTTTATATTCACTTTAAATTGATTATTAATGAAAGGCAACTAGATAAACTAGATATATATTCACTTTTTAAAAAGATTTCTGTTTTTGGATTTCAAATTCACAGTAGGTTCTTCCTTTCCTCCTTGGTAAATAATGATGTATTTATTGTTTAGACTGAATATTATCATGTAAAATAAACCTGCACATGTCTAATTTATAACAAATCTGTTTCCTTAATGGGTGGAAGGAAATCTGAGGACAGTTCTAAGGGATCTCGTCTGCTTTCAGTGCCATCTTCTAGTCATACTGAAGACAGTACCTCTCCTGACGGGTCTTTCCCCTTCTTCTCATCTCCACGGTCAATGTCAATCACATGCACCACTCCAGGTTTCAGAATTAAGTCCTCAGTTTCCACCTGGCTCCTGTTGTCCTCCACCTCCATGTAGCTCCCTTTCGTTTGCTGGGCAGCTTTGCCGAAGGCTTCCTTAAAACGACGTTTGAGTTCCATATCTGGACAGAAGACGTACTCATACAGACCACCAGCGAGGACAGCTCCGATTATTGGTCCAACCCAATATATCTGGGGGCAAGATGGAAGAGGAGAGAGTGTAGGCAGAGAAAAGCCATTTCATCAAACAACTCATAAATACAGAATTTAGCTAGGCAAAATTAAGAGAGCAACTATGTCATGCACAAAAAAGATTGGAATTGGAAAGGAAATGAGAAAACATACCAAACCCAGACTGTTGTTTTGTTGTTATGTGCTGTCCAGTGGAATCATAGAGACATAAAAATTATTAAATAACATTTGAACAAAAAATAAGAATTGTTTCTGCTCATTTCCTCCTTTCAATAATTATATTTTTCAATTTTCTGATTTTTTTTTTTTGAGACAGGATCTTGCTTTGTGGCTCAGGCTAGCCTCAAACTCACAATCTTTTTGCTTCAGCCTTCTGAGTGCTGGGGTCCCAGGTGTGCTTCACCACATCTGGTTTATCAATTTTCTGATAATTTTTAACATAAAGATAGCTCTTATTTAGTGGCTCTATAAATTAAGGAAACACTAGGAATTCTTTAGCTAAAATAGAAAAAGAAAAAAGAAAACAGAAAAAAAGAACCAGAAAGTGTTGTTCTTACTTACTCAATATTGCCTCCTTACTTTGGTTACCTGAGTAATTAGGATCATAGTACAGTTTTATCATTTGGGATTTTAGTTATTTATTCAGTAAAGCATGATAACTGTAACCCAAGCTCTGCTACTTAATAATTTTGTGAGGGCTTACATCAGTGACTTAACTTCTATGCCTTAATTGATTCATCTGCAAAGTGAAAGTTATTATAATACATATCTCATGAGGGAATGAAGATTAAACGAAATAGTACTGTATTTAGTAGTTTCTAGCTCATGTTAACCACCTCTATTCCGTGCTTCATAGACAATTTAAAGATATATGTGACAAGCTAGCTACAAGTTATTATTTTCCTTACATAGCATGCAGCATGCCTTTTCTCTTTAGTATCTGGTGATTTGATTTAACTGGAAACCATATGGTTTATTAATTTCTCTTATTGCAGAGAGTTTTGTTCTGTCTGGTGCTTGGTGAAAAAGCCTGTACTGAGTTTATGGATAATGGTTAGTTAAGGAGTAGCAATTCCATAGGATTTCAATAAGTGAAGTTTTTATCATACCAGTTATATACCTAAAATAAACTAAGCTTTGCATTTGAATGAGCTGCAACATATGCTTTAGAGCCATGTAGGCTGCGGAATATTAGGCAAGCACTCAACAGATTTACTTGGGCAACAGAAACCCCACTTGTTGAGCATGCTGTCTGGGCTGGTTGTACTTAACACTTTCCCTGTATTATCTCATTTAATCCTAACAGTAACCTTTGAGATGAGTATTATTATTAAAATCTATATTTTTATGTATAAGATAACTAATACTCTGAGACATAAGAAGCTTGCTTAAGATCTCACGCTTAACACCAGGTGCAGTGGCACGCTCCTGTTATCCCAGTGACTGGGGATGCTGAGGCAGGAGAATCTTGAGTTCAAGGTCAGAGGCACTCTGCACAATTTAGTGAGACCCTGTCTCAAAACTAAGAAATAAAAAAGGGATTGGAGGTGCAGCTCAGTAGTGGAGCACTTGCTGAGCATGTTTAAGGTTCTGGATTCAACACTCTCAGTATGGGGGTGGCGGTGAAACCACCTCAGTGCTTAGCAAATGGCTGAGTGAAGATTTCAGTCAGTCTGACTTCAAGTCTCTCATTTGAACCATTATACTGTTTCTCTCTCATTTGAAAAAAGTATATAGTGAATGCTTCTTGCATAAAACACTCTCTGGAAAATTCATCTCACTCAGCATCTTCATTGCGAAGTCTAAAGAAAAGTCAAACTTTCAGCTGATGCTGAATACATAGCCTTAACAGCAAAAGTGTTGGTGCAGTGGCTGGAAGAACCAAGCTCCTTATCTTGAACATGAAAGAACCCAAAGGAGTGTTTATCTTCCCTATGCCCTTTCAAAGGAGAAACGAGAGCCCTCCTCTAAATGTCTTTGCTCTTTGTTCCTTTGGTAAGATCTCATTAGATTGGTGCTGTTTCACAGGCTCCAATCACACAAGGGAGAAAAGGCGCCGTCAAATAATTACTACCCTTCTCTAAAACACTATGAAGGAGACAGCAAGCTTCATATTCTCAAAAATAAACAAATCTAATGCCAAGTTGTCATACTAATACAAAGTCATATGCATTTTAAAGTGACTTTTAAAATTTTATGAAGTGTTTTTATTGCTAAAAGTGTAGAAAATACATAAAAGTATGAGGAAAACTAAAATGTCATCAAAGCATACAAAATCATAATCAATATTTTGATATTATTTCTAGTCTACTTACAATATAGTTTAAATTGATTTTAAATTTCACATAATTATTGCTACTAACAACCTGCACCTGTACCACCATGGTGTCCTATCCTATTAGATTTTGGAAACTAAGCAGGGTTGGGCCTGGTTAGTACTTGGATGGGAGACTGCCTGGGAACACCAGGTGCTGTGGGCTTGGGAGAAGAACCTGGTAACCCACTCCCCAAAAAAGCAGCCCTTGACAACCCTATGAATAGCAGAGAAGCACTAACAATACTGTTTTGCTTGTTGTCCATAGGGTCGCTATGATTTGGACACTGACTCGAAGACACCTAACAACAACAACAACAACAACAATAGTTTTCAAAATCTTATGTTAGTAAGATTCGGCTTATTATAAAATAACAAGGGGAACTCTTTGATTTAATCAACGGGCTAAAAATTTTCCTAGCATTTAAAGTTTGTCAGTTTATTACAGATGACAAGTAAGTAATAAAAAATATACTTTCAATCACATTTCTAAGTCTTTTTAAGTTCAAAGTTAATTACAAAATAGTTTGAATTTAATAAGTTAAACTAAAAGTTGTCTTTCATAAGATCTATAGCCTATCCATTAAAAATTTTCCATTTTTGTTAAGGTAGCAAATCTTTTGAGGCATAAATGGAAATATCATAAGCAAAATGGCCAGTCTCATGGATAGCATTGTCTGTCAAATCTTTCTTCTGAACACTAACTCTCAAACTGTTTTTTAATGGTATAAATTACTTTTAACGTCTCAGTACATTTTTCATAGAAATAAGTTCATATAAAAATGCTGTGATTTTTTTCTCCTTTGTAATATTAAACCATGATTGAGTGGGTGTGCCTGGGTCAACAACCACCATGTTGTTGTTGTTGTTGTTGTTGTTGTTGTTGTTAGGTTCTGTGGAGTACGGTCCAGCTCATAGCAACCCTATGTATGACAGAAGGAAACACTACTCAACTCTGTGCATACCTAGCACTACGTCAGTGTTTCTCTGCTATTCCTAGGCTTTCAATGACTGATTGTGTTGGGAGCAGGCTGCTCAGTCCGTCTCCCAAGCCTGCAGCACTTGGTATTCCCAGACAGTCTCCCATCCAAGGACTAACCAGGGCCAACCCTGCTTTGCTTCTGAGATCAGATGGCATTGGATGCCAGGGTGCTATGGCTGAAGGCAACTATCATATACATAAGATCAAAACACAGATGACATATTCTGTTAGATTCATAAATTTTAAAAAACTATAAAATAATATCTACAGTATATAAAGGACAATAAAAGTTAGCTCCACTTGAAGCTGGCCTTCATATGTCTTGGATTTTTATTCGTTATTGTAGTTAGTGTGTGAGTGGCCTCAATAACTACTTATGAGTCCAAGAATTTAAATTCCGTTGTTGCAAGAGATTTGAAAATGGGTATCACTATTCTCTGAAAGCACTGTCACCACATTAATAAGTAGGGTAGGCCTGAGATTGACTCTCTTTTCTGAGAGTCATTTATTTTGCTAGCTGTTGTGGTGATAATAGCATAAACATTTGCACCATTTATTCTGAACCATCTGCAGTTCAAATGCTTCCAATTTGCATACTATTAATTGGGTTATGCTTTTATAAACAAAAAGTAAATATTTTTGCTATGGACAATGCTTTTAAATACTTATTCTTATATTTTTTTACAAGTTTATTTTCTGTTGTCTCTGGGAAGGCTTTTCTTTCAATTATTTAAATACCATATTCACTACACCATTATGAGTTTAATTTGTTCCACATAAGCAACCTCCATATACAATGTATTCTTCTGCAGTCTGTCAGATACATGCCCAGACCACCACGTAAAACCAAACAACAACAACCCAGAGAAATGACTATGACTGAAGGCCCAGAACAGATATAAGACGAGATGTTTTGCAGCAGAACTGTGCTAGACTTTCTCTAGTCTTTATAAAAGATGTAATAAAGTGAGAGTGAGGTTGGGGAATACAACCAAAATTAATGAGCAAAATAATAGTAATAATAAAAAAAAAGTCTCATGGATAAATGTCCTCAAATGTAGGAAGATAGGAGCTATCAATATGATGGTTACCCAATGGTTTTCCCAGTTTCCCATGATAACTGCAGGTCCAAAGGATCGGGCTGGATTCATGCTGGCACCAGTATAATTAATCTATAGGAAAAAACAACAGCAATAGCTTCAGACATTGCAGAAACAGGGCTACTAACAGGTATTGTTCATTGCAAATTATTATTATTTGCCATATCAGAAGAACCCCAAGATGTTAGCAGCTATATCAACATTCTTGTCACATAGTTGGCAAAATGACCACCAAAAATGAACAAACATGGCTGGATACTAAATAGCTCCAGCTGTAAAACACAGCATTTTTAGGCCAGCTCTAGGGTGAGGATAAATGAGATGGATCAATTATTTAAATGGGCTTGGAAACTTACTGCAAATAAATGTCCAATTGCCACAGAAAATCCAATTGCTAAAGCTATTGAACCAGTGACATCAGTCCGTTTGGAATCACAGCTGGCAAAAATAGTAAACACCAACTGAAATGTGATTATCAACTCCACCAGGAGTCCGTGACCGGCAGTAAGATTTCCATGAACCTGGAGAGAGAAAAATACTCTATCAGGATTGAAGCAAGAGTACATTCCTGTGATAGCATATCATGAAAGTCATATTTTATTTTTATAGAAAGTAATGGTTAATTTTTGTCTTCTATCCCACCCCCGGCTGGGACTTCAATCCTTCTCCCTCCCAAAAAAGAAGGAATAAATTTACACTCATTTCTGGGCTGTCACAGATAATTACTTTTACAATGACCAAGCAGAACTTTGTGCTGAATGTCCTTCTCTACAAAGGAAGCTAAATGTGCTACTCTTGCACTTAACTTACAAAAGACTTTCTTAAGAGACTTATCATTTATTAAACAATGATTAAATCCATTAATTAGGTTTAAATTAATTTATATTTCTCAAATTAAAATTTCAGCGTGTGTGTGTGTGTGTGTGTGTGTGTGTGTGTGTGTGTGCGCTTGTGCGTGTGAATGTGTATGTTTAAAACTGGCTCTGGTGCTGTGCTAACAAATGATATTCCTAATTGGTGAAGAACAAAATTTGTATCAAATGTCAATCTGGTTTTTTTAACTGTGACCTTTTATCTACATTATTTTAAATCTCATGAGCATGGTAAAACCAAAAGAAAACATAGTTGTTTCTTCTGCTAGTGAACAAATAATTGTAATAAAAATGCCTTAAGGTAAATACATAGTGAAATGGGAGAGCGGAAAACACCAACACCATTTCTGTCAACTAAAGACTTAGTTGGGCTGAGATTTAGCTCAGTTGGTAGAGCACTGTTCTGCAGTCAATCCTGAAACAATCAGC
This sequence comes from Pedetes capensis, assembly GCA_007922755.1. Taxonomy (NCBI): domain Eukaryota; kingdom Metazoa; phylum Chordata; class Mammalia; order Rodentia; family Pedetidae; genus Pedetes; species Pedetes capensis. The sequence goes on from VMDO01002150.1 coordinate 106,082, forward strand.
CATTGAAAACCCTATGAGGGTTGCTATGAGTTGGATACGACTCAGCAGCACCTACCAACAACAATAAAGAGTTATTGCTGAGGAGCAAAGAATAATTTCCTATGTAGTTTTTGTTGTTGGTGGTGTTTTTGAGACAGGGTCTCCTTATGTGGCACAACCTGGCCTCAAACTTCTCATCTCCCTGTCTCAGCCTCCTGAAGGCAAAGATTACAGTGTATGACACCATGCCTGTCTTTCCTACATATATTTTAGAATTAGTTTTCTCTCTATCAGGAATCACCAATTCCCTGGGAATAAATGAACAGTTTTATGAATGTCTCTCAGGCTACCAAGGCATCATTTAACAAAATCTGCAGGTAGCCTAGAGTCTTAGTCTAAAATAGAGTTTAAGTGATTACCGTGGTGACTCCCAAGCCTCCCACCACACTGGCAGGTGTGACCAGGTAGAGAATCCCTGCTCCAATGATGGCCCCCAGGCACTGTGCTGCAATGTAGAAGACGGACTTGGCAATGCTGATCTTCCTGGTGCACACCATGGCCACCGTCACAGCTGGGTTGATGTGGCCGCCGCTGATGTGGCCAAAGCACTGCACCATGGTGGCGATGCTCAGTCCAAAACAAAGTGAGATGAGAACCATGTCAACAGGTAAGGGATTTTCTGTTCCACCCCAGTTGATGGTGGATCCCAGGCTGAGCAGAACAAAAATAAGCATGGCCAGAAATTCTGCTGTGACTGCCTTCCAGAAAGCTTGAGTCCAGACCCCTTTGAAAGCCACCATGATGTCCTCTCTTCTACACAATGGTCCACACTTGCTGAAAAGAAGGACAAATCGGTATCAGAATCCACAACACCAGCCTTTCAGCTGGAAGGGTGTATGAATTTAGGGATAGGGGGCCAGGCCAGCAGTCTTACTGCAGACTGTGAGGGAGGGGCTGCTAAGCCTTATTTGCAAACTAAGAAACAATGCTACTGGAAATCTCCTTAATTAGTAGTCAAGAGATTGTTATTCCAGCCTCTTGTGATTTAATATTCAATGATCATCCGGTGTCACTGGACAATTATCCCAACTGTCCCTAGGAAGGAAAACATTTAAATCACATTCCTTAAAAGATTAAGAGGGAAGTAAAGTGGGTATTTATATGTATGTACCTTGGAGTTAAGGCCTGCAGCTGTTGTCTTGTGGCTTCAGATCTGGGAAGCTAAGCAGGGTTGGGCCTGGTTAGTACTTGGATAGGAGACCACCTGGGAACACCAGGTGCTATAGGCTTGGGAAAAGGACCCAGCAACCCATTCCCAAAAATCAATCCGCCATTGAAAACCCTATGAACAGCAGAGAAGCACTGACAATAGTGTTTAGCCTATTGTATGTAGGGTCCCTATGAGTCGGGATACGGACTGGATGGCACCTAACGACAACAAAACAACCTTGGAGTTAATTTCATCAAAGTAAGTTTGAATGTTTATGCTTTTTATATGCATTTATATTTTGAATATTAAGCAGAATGAAAAGCAGATCTTTTTCGGTTTGGGACTTTGTAGCTTCAAAATGGCATTCTGAAAACGCTTTTGTGGAGTAATTTCCTCCCTTCCCTGGCTGAGTGGGTGGATTTAGGGGAGCCCTGCCTGGAAGTCAGGACCGCAGAAGACTATCTTTTGGAAAAGTAAATTAGTGGAGTGCAGAGCTGCTCCTGCTGCCTGGCAGGGGCGGTGGGAACATGCAGGGCCTCAGCTGGGACAGGGTCACTCCCTCTCTCCCCAGCGCCAGGAAGGAGCGGCTGCCCGCGGGAGGAGCCCGGGAGCTGGGCCCGCCTAGGGACACTGCGCAACGCGCAGATCTGGGCGCGCGGAGTGGGGACGTGACAACCTCAGGCCGCAGGGGAGCCTGGCGCGCCTCTTGGAGGGCGGGGAGTTGGCCGCTAGGGCCAAGCATTCGCCAGGTTAAGAGACAAAGGTGGATTTGTCCGCCGGAGAAGCAGGGGGTGAGGGACGCTTTGGAAGCGGCTGGGGAGGCAGGACAGTCGCTTCTCGTGCCCCACTATCTCTCAGCCGTTGGTGGTACCCCTCAGATCACCCCCTCCCCCAGAGGGCTCCTGAAGGCTGGAGTGTGCAAATGGGCCTCTGGTGCCCTGTCCCACTCGCAGGGGACAAAGCTGGGAAGACTGGCGAGGAAAGGGGGCGTGGCAGGGAAGCGTCCTTAGAGCAAAGGCTCTATGGGGAGGGTTTTTCTCTAGGGTCTTAAAGACCTTCTCCTTTGGGGGTTGGCCCAGGAGCCTCCTCTTGGGGAGCTTGTGGGGGGAGGGCCAGGAAGAGGGAGGAGGAGAGGGTTAGGGATGGTGGCCAGGGAACCATAGGGAGCGAAGGCACTTTCTTCCTCATCTGGTCTTTGGAGCTGAGGGTATGAAGACAACTGTTCATTCTGGCTAGAAATGGCTAAGTTCCCCTCTGGAAGGGGGACTACTCCAGTGACCTTATTATCTGAGACATTTGCCCTTGTCCTCTGCCTGTGATTGTCAAGAAGATGAAGGATAGAGAGCCCTTAGCAGAGAAAGTAATCATGGAGAACTACGCAAAGGGTTAGGCAAGAAAGCCAAGCACTTGAAGAGGAAAGACTTTGTGCAGCATCCCCCTGAAAAGTTGTGGGGCCTGTATTTCCCCCACGTCACTTACTATCCCCAGGAGCCTGTGCTCTGTGTGGGCAGTAAAGAAACACTGTGCCAAATAGGGCTGGGGGATGCTATCTTCCTCTTTAGGACTTTAGTTCTGTCTCTGGTCCCATACAGGGCTTTGCTTCTGACTTGGAAAGACAAACTCACTTTCTGCCCCAGCTGAGGTGGCTGCAGAAGGGAGCCCTGGCTCACAGCCCTGCGTTACTCACGTCCCCTGTTACTATCATTACTGTCCCCAGCCCAGGTGAACTCCTCTGAGCACACCCTGTAATTCTGACTCCCTATCCCCAGCTGGGACCAAATTGACATCACCCCCTCCCTCCCAGAGGAAGAGACTAGAGGCAGAGAGGGCACCCTGGGAAAGGCATTAAAAGTAGCCCCAAGAGAGCGCCTCTGAGGACTTGGAAATTGCATAAGGAGTGATAAGAATCACTTCTGGACTCACCAGCAGCCCGGGGTGTAGCAGGATGACAAAGGGCAAGGTGCTATATTACAGGTGCTGTGGTCTGTGGCGGAGTTAGTGGGGAAAAGGAAGAGGACAGAGCAGGAAGCCAAGGAAGCTGGGTGGGTAGGAAACAGTCCCTTTTCAGTAGGCCAGTATCCAGCGGGGGAGGTCTTGATAAAGGTCAGCCTCCAGGGGACACCCTTTTGCACCCTCTGCTTCCGCCAGTCCCTTGAGTTCACTGCCTGCTCACACCTGCCTACCTCTCCAGAGACCTAATGTAACTTAGTTACGCTTTCAACTTCAAATTTTCATCAGCCAGAGAAATGAAAAAACAGCAAACATCCAACTACACAAAACATAAGTATATTCCTTAAGACGTTTTGAGAGCTCTCCTTGTGTCCTTTTTTTTTTTAAATCCGTAAAATTGGATCTCCTTCCAGAGCACAGTGAGTAGCCTCAGTTGGCTGTGAACCCCAAAGTCTGCTGGTATGTACATACCTCTGGCCCTGTGAAATCTTGTCCCAGCCCCAGCGTCACTCACAGCCCCCTGTCACTATCATCAGGGTTCCCTTAAGTGTTTGCATTTACTGAAAGTGGATCAACACAATTTGTTTTGCTGCTTTTGCCCCAGAACAAAGGAGGTTTGTTGATGTGACCCGGTTGTGGTGAACCGGACACATTGCTTTGCTAGCTGAACACCCAGCCTCATCCACTCCTGGACAGCTCAGTTCCTGGGTGAGTAATTTTTCTAATGCAAAATACTCCAGGTAGATTTACCTCCATAGAGTAAGCCCCTCGTGTTTTCATAGATCTTTAAGTGGAGGATTTTGCTAAAAAGCATCCCTTTCTTCTACCTTCTCTATGTCTCTCTTCTGCATGGGCTCAGTACCCAGACTTAAAAGAATCACCCACCTGCCCTGTAGCTGCCTTCTAGATTTTGCCTGAGAAGCCATACATATCTCTAATAAAAGAGAGAGCTTCATCTTTTGCCCTAAGCATTGTTTCCTTAAGGCAAAAAAAGTACTTACCCCCACCGCCTGGCTGCGGGTCTGTCACTCATGCCTTCCCTGGCCAGAGTGCAGCTCTCATGCCTGCCCCTCAGCTCCCAGTGCGCCCGCCCGGAGTCAGATTACGGCCACTTGTCTGATTGGGTTTTTGGAGTGTGGGGTGGAAAGATTCTGTACCATGTGGCAGTCACTAAGTTATATTTGAACTTGAAAGCCCTTCCCTGTACCTGATCACTATAGACACAGGGCATTTCAGGAATGCAAAACATTTACTTACATCATATTTCTTTAGCCAGTAATTTTTGCAAATGAGGATTTCTCCGAACCTGTGTATGCATTTTTCCTATCACAGGGAATTGCTGAGGATTTGTCCTGTTTGCTCCATGTTGTTGTTGAAATTGGACGTCTATTGGAAAATGGGTTTGTGTTATCCAGCAGTTGAGCTGGATTGTGATCTAGGCTTCAGTGCATAATTTTTGAGTGGGAAGTAGCTCATGAGTTCTCTTTGAAGTTTTTGATCTGAGAAGCAGCATTATAATCACAACATGTAATTGCAGGTCCATTTACAGCATAAGCAGCACTGATTTGGATAATAAAAATAAGGAAAAATAGGAAATAAAAGAAATGAGACTGCTCCAGGGAACTCATCTGAATGTTGAATTAGTAACATTTTTTGGGGAAAAAGTAGAAAATTTAAAAATAGAAGTAAAATGGAGACAAAATTATTGAAAACTATAGGCAAATTGACTACTGTATTCAGAAACCTAGGGACAGGATGAATACATACTTTGCTGGTCCCAGTGAGAAATGACTGCAGGACTCTGTGCTCAAAAGCTGTAAAGGGTTTCAAGATTGTGATAGCAGGACATTAACCAACGTGTGAGATCCTTCTCAATGCAGGACCCCATGCAGCTGCAAAGGTTGCATGCTCACAGAGATAGCCCTGCTTTAGGAATTTGGTGAACTGCAGAGGGTCTAAGAATTTAGCCGTCTGCATCACCATCTCATTATTATTGTTTGTCTTTTAATAGACCTCAGGTACATAGAACTGGAATAATCATAATCCTTGGTTTGTGATACTGTGTCATCACCAGTGCATATATGACTCTCTTAAAATTGTGATAAATACTCACACTTACTTATGGGCGTCTCTGTCTCTCAACTTGTCACCTCATTTCAGATTGGGTTTTAATTTTTTCAGAATAAAGTATGGTAAGATGGAAACTTAGAAGAGAGAAAAAGAAATGCTATTTTTTTGTTTGTTCAACTCTTTCATTGTCTCATTTGTATATTTGAGACAAGGTAATGTATACGAAGCTTCTGCTGGAATGAGGAATTAAAATTTTGAGTGTGAATTTCTGAGGAGCACTTTATTACTGGTTCAAGTATTCTCAGAACAAAGACTGAGTTTGCATTCTTAAGAACACAGTTGCACATTGATTATTGTACTTCAGTGGGTTCAGCCTTTAAAGAATATGCTCCCAGAAAGTCAGAATAAATTCTGACGAGAGAAGGGGGAATCTATGTGAGTCCACAAAGAATACTTGAATCATGTTGTATTGATGATAAAGCTGTTTATATTTTAAAGTGAGATAAAAAAGTGCAAAATATTTTTTTAAATACATTTGCAAACCTTGACTTTCTAGGCAGATGTGCTAAGTGTAACTGCTTTGACCCTAGGAAAATGGAGTCTGTGGTATTTGTGAAGTCTGTGAATCCAAGGAATCCTGCTGGGGTTTCAGGTGCTTTTGTGAATGAGTCTTATGGTGCTGAGGTCTACAGGAACCCATAAACCAAGGTGCTCCTCAGGACTACTGGCCCCAGTGGGGGGACATTTTTCAGGCCCTCTCCCTGCAGGCTGTAATAGGCTCATTAACATTCTCTGCATGGCCTACAGAGTTCCAGTCACCATGTCACAAAGTGCCAGCAAAACTTGGTTACCACAGTTTCTCAGACTCCATCTCTTTCTTTCTGGCTGGCTGATGTGTTGACAGTCCAGTTCCTAAGGGATGACTGTTCCCATCAAGGGAAGGACCACCCTAATTGGCACCATCTCATGTACTTATTGGTACTCTCAGCAGAGCAGCTTAAAATGGACCAGGGATTAACTCTTTATTTACCAGAGATAGTTTTTCTTATTAAATATTGCTGATTATCATTTTTTTTTACTTGCAGTGGTATTACTGATTATCCTGCAATACTATCAGCTCTGTGCAATAACTAGCTACATGCCTGGCTTTTCTTGCCTGTGGTGATGGATGCAGAAGATAATAATGATGGATGAAAGCAGGTGTAACAGGCTTGAGGGGTGGTGGGAACCTTGGTGAATATAAGTAACAGCTTCTGTGCTGAACTGCTTGGATCACTATCTAGATCCAAATGAGAATTGGAATCAATTTGTTTTTCCCATTGGTAACTAAAGGCCTAATTCATTTAAAAATGGAATAACAATCTGTTAATTAAATCTTTACTTTGTTATTGTAATAGTGCTGTGATCTTTGTGGGCAGAGGAGTTACTGGTACACTGATTTAAAAGTGGTCTTCCATGTCAGACCACCTTGTGAATTTTTAGCTGTGAAGTTGCAGGTCAATAACACATAGGGAAACTGAGAGAGGGGTAAATGAAAATTACAACAGAACTTCACAAAAACTAGCTGATCGGCACGGTTTGCTTCTGAATTTTTAATCTATTATGCCATACTGTTTTTCTTTGTTGTCGATGTGTATCTCTGAGATTTGTAGACTCCTTTGCCCATCCTTGCCCTCAGAACTTTTAATATTTCTTTGTGTGTTCAGAGATTGAAGACTGAAACAAAAGCACTAAAAATGCCAGCAATGCCTCAGTACCAGACGGGAAGTGTCTCCAGGCTGGTGGGGCAGATTCAATCCCAACTCATAAATCTTAGTTTGCTTTCATGAATCTCGGCATCATGAATTCCCCCTAGAGCTCTTATATATCACTATGTTCATTAAAAACAAACAGATAAACAGAACAACAGCAGCAGCAGCAGCCAAAACCACCACAACAAAAGGCTTAATGAAGTTTTGTTCCCTTTCGAAAAAGGCATTATCTGATGGTTATAATTCAAGGTGGTTTCCAGACATATTCCCCTTTAAAAGGGTAAAATAAAAACAACCATCAAACAACAACAAGGAATCAAAATGTTTAACTTAGCCTCTTCCGCCTCAGTGAGGTGAAATTGAGAAAACCTGGCATTCCAATAGACGTTGAAGTTCTCAAAAATTAATTTCACTCCTTGTCTCCAAGTCCCATGGATGGACCCAGGTTTTCTTAGTTGGTATAACAGGCTTGGGGCAGGGGTTTAGCTCAGTTGGTAGAGTGCCTTCTCTGCACATTCTGAGGCCCTGGGTTTCATCCCCAGCTCCGCAAAAATGGTAGAAGGACCCAGCAGCCCACTCCCCAAACCATTCTGAAAGAATTAGCCATTAAAAACCCTATGAATAGCAGAGAAGCACTGACATAGTACCAGGCATGGCACAGTGTCTGGGAGTGTTTCTTTCTGTTATACATAAGTTTGCTATGGGTCAGACCTGACCTGATGGCACCTAACAACAACAACAACAACATAACACATACATTTCCCTTGATTCAGTCTCAGGCAGACTCCGCTTTGGCTGGGGTGTTATACTTTTGTGACATTTAAGGCAGGAATTCCCTGGGAAAATAGTCAAGAGATTCTTTTGGTGTTGATGGCAGGGCTCCAAAGGGTTTAGGGTTCCCCTGTCCAGGCAAGTAGCGAGAGAGAAAGGGAGGGAGGGAAAGAGAAACAGAAGGACTTTATTGAGTGACTGTATTTCACCCGAAGCTTTACAAAAAAGCAGAAATGTGGTTGGATGACTGGATACTTTTCTTACCCTTTATCTGTTTACCAGCTTATATGACAGTTCACAGTGTGAGAGGGTGTTTTAAAGGCTGTTTGGATATTGCACAATCAAAAATCAGTTTTCTGGAAAATAAAGAATTTTGGGGGATCTAACTGGTGGGACCAAAATATTTGATATAGGCAGTAATCTAAATGTATGCTGTAGCATGAATTGTTCCAAATTTAAGCTAAATTGGAGCATATTAAGATCTAAACCAACATTTTGGCATTCACTGTCATCTGTAATGATCACTACAGCAAGGCTCAGAAGGCTCATGTTTTTAACAGACTAACAAAGATATTACCAATTTCAAGGACAGAATAAATATTTAAAATTCTGTGCACAAGAGAATATGACAGGAAGATTAGGCCAAAAAAACTAGGTGGCTAAAGAATGCTTTTAGAATAATGCTAGAAAGAATATTTTCTAAGGAGAAGTCGCCATAATCTATGGCCTCCCAACATATGACTCATTTGCTGTAGTTAAGTTACATAGGAATGATCTAGGATGCCATTTTTAATAATTCCAACCAAACTTTCTCTTACTTCATTCTAATGATTATACAGCCTTTTCTTTAACTTAACCTCCGGACTTCTTTTTTTTCACATTCGTACAATCAGAAAGATATATCTGAAGAAATTCACAAGGCCTTGGAGGTGTCAGGTGTCATCATCAGTGGTTTCATCTTACCAGAATGTTCTTATCTCTCGCTGCACTTTGGCCTGTGTTTCTGCTGTAGGGACCACACTGCTGCCACACCTGGTCAACTCCCACCTTAGTGATTGTTTTATCTCAGGTCATCCATATCTCCCTTCTCTCTCTGACACACGACTCTCTGATTCTTCTTTCAACACTTCTCAGTATTTACTTCTTCCATGAAGGCTTCCCATTGCAAACTTACTTGGCTCTAATCACTTAAACCCCCTCTGACAACCTGAGTGTTGGTTCATCTTGGTTGCCAACTTGACTGGATTGAGAGATGCCTAGAGAACTAGTAAAGCCCACTTCTGGGGGCGTCTGTGAGGGTGTTTCCAGAGATTGGTGTGTGGGGCAATAGACTGAGTAAGGAAGACCCACTCTGAACATGGGCAGCACCACCTATCAGGTAGGGGCCTGGATGGACTGAAAAGCAGGAGTTGGGGAAGCTCCTCTACACACATGCTTCACCCTTCTTTGCTAGGTGCTTTTTTGTTGTTGTTGCTGCCACCACCTGTGTACATCAGAATCCAGATTATTCAGCCTTTGCACATGGATTTGCACTAGTGATTTATAGGGGGAAATTGGGAGAAAATTGGCAAAAACCTCCAAACTGGGAAAACGGCTTTTGAAGATCTGGTTTGTAAATTAGAAATCTAGGGAAAATGAAAGCCTGCAGCCGTAGCCCTGTGGCATCCGATCCCGTCAGATCTTGGAAGCTAAGCAGGGTCGGGCCTGGTTAGTACTTGGATGGGAGACCACCAGGGAACACCAGATACTGTAGGCTTGGGAGAAGGACCTGGCAACCCCCTCCCAAAAGTCAATCTTCCATTGAAAACCCTATGAACAGCAGAGAAGCACTGACAATAGTGTTTCCCCTGTTGTCTACAGAGGGTCGCTATGAGTTGGATACCGACTCGACGGTACCTAACAACAACAAGGGAAAATGAAAGTAACTTGATTGGACATTTGTACAAACCCTTTACAAATTGCCCGAACCTGATTGGACAATTGGACTCAAAGCTGATTTTCTCAGGCCATTTTGGGGGCGAGCTATATAAGGAGCTGCACTGCAGCAGCTCCCTCTCTCTAGCCTGGACCACTGACGAAGAAAGACCTCTCTCTCACCGGGACCACCCAGGAGGAAAGAAGTCTCTCTCACTCAGACCATCAGCAAGGAAACAGCTCTCTCTCCATCTGACCATCAATGAAGTAAGAACTCTCTCCTCATGACCACTGAGACCACCAACACGGAAGCATTTGCTTTTGAGGCAGTATAAGAGCTGCTATCACTTAAAGCTGTATGCTTTGGTTTTCTCTCTGCCCTCATTAAGGCAGAGAAGTTAAAAGCTGTGTTTGTCCTTGCAAGGTAAAAGTGCCTGAGGCTTTTTCCTTTCTCCCATCTCTCCTGGTGTTCCCAAGGGCCACAGGAGCCCGTGACCCTCACCTGAGGGTCCCAAGTGAATTGTGTTTAGTATCTGTGTGTGTGGCAGTACCTCCCGTCTGAACATCCGGGCTGGATGGGGAGGTGCATGCCCCACAGTGATTCAAGGGAGCTTCCAGGTCTTTGGTCTCAGACTGAGGCTGAATCCTAGATTCCTTTTGTTCTGAGGCTTTTAGCTTCTTGGAGTGAGCAGCTACTGGTTTCCTGGGCTTTCCATCTTACAAATGGCTGTGGGACTATTTATTCTCTGATTGTGTAAGCTAATCGAATGAACACCTTCTTATAATTATACTGAGGGTGCCAAAAAATATATACATCTTGGGATGAAATTTTCCAATTTTTGTTTGAGAATACATAGTTGTACTAGTATTCATTTGATTAATGCCATTTATTTATTTATTTATTTATTTATTTATTTATTTATTGGCAGTACTAGGGGGTTGAACCAAGGCCTCTTGCATGCTCTGCAAGCACTCTACCACTGAGCTACACCCTCAGCCCATTTTTTACTTTTTATCTTGAGACAGGGTCTTGATAAGTTATACAGGCTGCCTCTGGCCTCAAAATTGAGATCTTCCTGCCTCCCCCTCCTCAGTTCCTGGGATTATAGGCATGTGCCACCACGCCAAGCTGATTAACACCATCTTTTTTGTACTGAAATTTTTAAATATACACCTTAATGTGATTCATTCTAACATGCATTTCATTGTGACATTTCCATATACGCATTTTGTTGTACATTATACGTATAACTTCCCCCTTATCCTCTTGTGTGCTTCCTCCCCCATCCCCTCCCCCCATTAAAGACTTCTCTTCCATTTACTTGTCTTTTTATGGTAATATTCTTCTATATATCCTTGGGTTCCAGTTATGTTTAAGATAGAAACTTTTTCTGTAGTGAACTTTCTTTTTACATTGTCAGAACTATTACATGAATTTTCTAGACCATCTATAATAATACCATTCTTAGCTTTTTTTCTTTTGTTATGATCCGGCCTTTGTATAGGATTTGTTCCTTCTTATAATTTTGATTCAGCTCCCGGATATGAGTGAGAACATGTGATTAACACCATCTTTTGAGTGAATATCATGCTATACACTTCTACTGTAATTTAGTTCAACTTTGAAAAGTAATGCATAAATAACATCCCTTAAAAATGTGTGTACATTTTTGGACACTCTGGTATATATTCTATTGGTTCTGTTGCTCTGGAGAACCATGACTAATACCACCTGTAGGCATGTGTGATACTCCAAAATTATAAATAAGCAATACATTTATGTCGCTGGTGTTTTGATCAAGTTTACTCTCTTTTTTTAGCTATAAATCGAAGTTGTATGATGCATGTGACCTTTCCTTTCCTTTCTTTTTCTTTTTGCTGTACTAGGGATTCATAACTGGCAGCCATACCACTGTGGTGCTGGATCCTGTAAGATCTTGGAAGCTAAGCAGGGTTGGACTTGGTTAGTACTTGGATGGGAGACTGCCCGGGAACACCAGGTGCTATAGGTTTGGGAGAAGGACCTGGCAACCCACTCAACTCTAAAAATACAATCGGCCATTGAAAACCCCATGAATAGCAGAGAAGCACGACAATAGTATTTCATTTGTTGTACATAGGGTCCCTATAAGTCGGACACCAGCTCAGTAGCACCTAACAACAACAATGAGGTCAAACCCAGGGCCTTATGCATACTAGGCAAGTGTTCTAACACTGAACCGTACCCCAGCCCATTTTTTACCTTTTATTTTTGAGACAGAGTCTTACTAAGTTGCACAGGCTGCTGCTGGCCTCAAACTTGCCATTCTCTTATCTCAGCCTCCAGAGTTGCTGGGGTTGCAGGTGTGTCCCATGATGCCCAGCCATATGCTCTGTTAAATTTCTTACAGTGATAATTTTGTACAGTAATGATCTTGGTGGTGGTACCATTGTAGTGGAAGAAGGGTAACAGTTGGCTATCCTGACTCCTTCACCTGAACTGTTGTTGGCTGTAGACCCCTTGATCTCCCTGGACCCTGTTTTCTTCACCTATGAAATGGAACAGATAGTATTCTCTGCCCTGTGTTTTTATAAATTTATGGGACATCTATGATGCTTTGCTCACTCCATCCTGGTTTGGGGTCATTTGTGGGCTACTGTATTTCTTTGATTACCCACATCCCATCATATAATTGCTCCAAGAATGTAGAGCTACTTGTTTACTTGTCTAATTTTACCATTAGTCTGTAATGGCAATGAGAGCAGGGAACATCCTCTTAGTGATTTTAGCTAGTCTGTCTTTGTCTTTGTTAGGAGCCGTCCAGTTGGTATCCGACTAATAGCGACCCTCATAGGGTTTTCAATGGCTGGCTGTTTCAGGATAGCCTTGGGAGTGGATTACCATGTACTTCTCCCATTTTTGTGGTGCTGGGAATTGAACTTGAGACCTCAGAGACTTCAGCGCAGCACTCTGCCAACTGAGCTAAATCCCAGACCCATCTTAGCTAGTAAGTCTTAGTACTTAATAGTGCTATCCTGAGAACCTATCATAGATTCAGGAGACATTGTAAAGACTAAAAACTATTATGCAATAAATAAACAAGTGAATGTGGCTCAGGTAAGGCAGCACTAGCCATAGTCCTTAAGGAAGAAATAATATTGCACAAAAACCTATTTTTATGGATTAGTTTAAAATACTTTTGCAAATTTTTATAAAAAATAAGACAAGGATAAGTATGTTTTTTCCTCACTGGCTCAGTAACTGTTTAGGGGTGATAATGAATGACATTTGTATTGCCCTTACATTCCCCCTCAAGCCACTGAGTACCCCTGGGAAACCCAACCCCATGGAGGATTGAGAACTTTACAAAAATGTTTTTACATTACTGAGGGGTTGAACCCAGGGTCTCACATATGCTAGGCAAATGCTGTCACTGAGCTGCACCTCCAGCCCCCTTGTTATTTTATTTTTCATTTTGAAACAGAGTCTTGCTAAGTTTCAAGTTGCATAGTTTGCCTCTGGCTTCAAACTTGAGATCCTCCTGCCTCAGCCTCCTTAGTCACTGGGATTACAGGTATGAGCCACAGTGCCTGATGGCTTTACAAATTTATCCTCGCTAAAGTGAATTTGGGGATGGGATTTAGCTCAGTTGGTAGAGCGCTGAGGTCCTGAGTTCGATTCCCAGCACCGCAAAATGGAAGAAGGACATGGTAACCCACTCCCAAGGCAATCCCGAAACAGTCAGCCATTGAAAACCCTATGAGGGTCGCTATGAGTGGGACTCGACTCAACGGCACCTAACAACAACAACAACAAAGTGAACTTACTCTTTTTTTTTTGCAGTACTGGGAGTTGAACCCAGGGCCTCACACTTGCATGCTTTGCAAGTGCTGGACCACTGAGCTATGTCCCCCTCAGCCCCCCTTTTTTTTTTTTTTTTTTACTTTTTGAGACAGGGTCTCAGTAAATTATGCAGACTGCCTCTGGTTTCAAATTTACAAGCCTCCAGAGCTGCTGGGATTACAGGCATGCGCCACTGTGACCGACATGTGAATTTACTCTTCATTGTCACCTAGCAATCCTATATAGGTTCAGAGTTGTCCATCTCTCGTATTCTCCAGTTATGACCCTAACTGAAACAGGAAATGACTGGCTTTCCTATGTAAGGGAGACTTAAATAAAGGACACTGAGGTGAGAACAAGAGAGGAGGCTGGGGAGCCACTTTGCAAATAGTAAGACCCAGGCAGTTCTGGAAGCTGGAGGCAGGACCTGAGCCTCAGCCACTGGGATGCATGACCTTCAGTCTTCCTCTTCTTCTGGCACCTGGCCCTCACATTGTAAAATCATAGGAGTGAGAATTTGATACTGGGACCAGAAGAGAGGTGGCTCTCACAGAGAGAATTACCAGGGATTGCCTCCTACTTCATGGATGAGAGAGTAATGATGGCAGACAGCTTATATGATTCCTTTTTAACTCTTACCACCACATTTTGAAGGAGATAGCTGTTATTATCCCTGTTTACAGATAAGCAGACTGAGGCAGGAGAGATGATCTACTCCGAGGTCACACTGCTAAGTCAGGTAGAGCAGGCTTCAAATCTTGGCAGGCAGAATCCAGGGTTACTCCCTTTCAATCACTTTGGTCTAGTGCCTCTCCAAAAAGACTGTAGCGTACAACTCCAAAGGAGGCTTGATGCAAGCAGCTGAAAAATAGTAAAAGTCTCTCTGCACCTCATAGTTTCCTGCTCTTCCACCTGTCTGCTCCTTACCTGAGCCTGAAAACAGAGTCCTTCCACTGAGCACATTTGACTGTTTCCCCTTTTACCTAAACTGTAAACTTTCACCTCTAAAACAAAATCTCATAGCTTCTCCAACTCAAATGCCATCTTCATGTACCCAGTTACCCAAGCCAGACACTGGAGGTCATCCCTGACTTCTCCTTATGACTCACATACCCAATCAATCATTCAATTATGGCACTCCAAACTTGTAATCATTTCTGGCATCAATTTCCTCTTTTTTACCCATTGCCATCTTCTCAGTTCACAGCCTCAGCGTTTGACACTTGTGTGGTTAGCCTCCCACAGGGTCTCCCTCCCTTCTAACCCAAGATTTCCACACATAAACCTGAACACATTCCCGAAGTGTGCACTCTCCCTCCATAATGTTCAAATGCTCTCCTTGCTTTCCAGGTGGAGGTCTAGGTGCTGACCCCAAGAGATCCCTTATGATTGGCTGCAAGTCATCTCTGCAGACTCACTCCCCCTCCACTCTGACTCCCACTTCTCTCCAGTCACATGGGGCTGCATTAGTATTCTCCAGCTTCTATAACAAAATACTACAGACTGGATATCTTAAGTAACAGAAATGTATTTTCTTACAGTTCTGGAGGTTAGATGTCCAATATCAAGGTGTTGGTGAATTTGGTTTTCCAGAGGCCTCGTTCCTTGGCTTGCAGGTGGTCCTTTCTGCCACACCTTCATTTCATGGTCTTTTTTCTCTGTGCTTTCACCTCTCATATCTCTGTGTGTGCCATAATGTCCTCTTAACATAGAAGTTTGGAGAGGACCCAGTTCAGGTGCATGATGGAGACTTTTCTAAAATCTCACCTGTTCCAAGTCTCTTAAAACACCCTTCCCTTGTCTGCCTTGTCCTTTAACATTCAATTTGTTTTACTTTCTCTATAAAACCTTCTTGTGTCCCTAATCTTGTTTAGATGACTTTTCTCTTTTCTACCACAGCACTCTTCTGACATAGCTTTATACCTCCCCAATTACAGAGCATGTAAATATCAAATTCCCTTCATATCCCTCCTAAAAAGATATGGGTTGTCCTAATAAAGAGGTACAAGAATCAAAAGCTTTTATCACCAGTAGTTGACAATGCACTAAGAATTGTGCACAACATTTCCAAATAGGGTTGCATTGGTTAAAATTACATTGCTTCATAATTAATGGTTTACTTCTTTCTCAGCCTCTAACTTAAGAAATAAATTCCTTAGGGCAGAGATTATGTGTTAGTTGTTTAGATGATCCTGTAAAACAGAAGGTGATCGATACATTTGGGTTGACTGACTAAATAAACAAATGAATGAGGAGTTTACAAAGTGGCTTTATGCATTTGTCAATGTTTATGGGAAAAGTAACATGTTTACTTTTCTGATTGAGATCTGACTTACTGGAGAGTTTAAATGACCTGAAAAGTCACTATAAGTGACCTGAGTTCTTTATACTATTATACCAACACATTTTCTGTTTAAATGAAGCTGTTGCTGCTTTTTAGACACATTAATTCTTTCAGGGTAAAAGTGTACCTTTGCATGTATTATCCCGTTTATCTCCCACAGCACTCTTCTTACATAGCTTTATACATCTCCAATTACTGAGCATATAAATATCACTTAAAGGGAAGTTAGGTTTTTAAGTCTTCTTTTGAAAATAGACTAATAGTTTGTAGGGAGACTGATTTTAGGTTTGTTTGGTAAAGCCTTTTAACAAACACAGAATCCTATACTTGTTACTTGGCTAGATTACAAATTTTTAAAAATAGTATTTTCACTTCAAGTGGGAATAACTTCTTCAAAAATAAGTTAGTGAACTAGTAATGTACTGATATAATGAACTATGATTCACATTGATATCTGAAAGTGATTGGTGCAACCAAACATTATAACAAGACCCAAATAGTTTTATATGTGTACTGAGTATGTACTGTATACTTTTGTTGAAATAGTTTTTGTAACTTCCCAATAGCCACATGAAAGCCACTTTATAATCTTTTAAGAGCAAAAGAATCTTATTTATTATTATTACTAACAATTGTATTTTAATTTTTTGTTATTTATTTGGTGCTAGGAATCACTATACCATTAGGCTACACCCCCAGCCCTTACTTCTATTTTTAAATGGGGCATAGAATATAGAGAATAGAATAAATAGATATGGGTAAATGAGGAAACTCAACACTGTCTTGGTAGTATCAACATTATGCCTTTTAATAGTATATTACATTATAGATCTCTTAGAATAAATATGAAAACCTCATATTATCACTTTCATGCTGAGCAACATTGTAAATAGAGAAAGTGCTGCCCTAATGGATTATGAGATGTTAGGGATGAAGAAGGAGATTGTAAGTGTCTGAATTAATAAATGTCTTAATACCTTGGCCTCAGCTGAGATCATTAGGTCTAACTGCAGTCCAACATGGGGATGTAGCTCCCCAAATGTTTCAAAGTATTGTCCCACCCACAGATCCTTTCATGTTAGTGAAGAGCACATGTTTTCATATTTGGGAGGTAGTAAAGTTCTAATGGTTAGTTACCAGTCAAAATTACATAATAGGGGCCACAAGCCTATCCTACATTTTGGGTTCTGAAGATGCAGCCTTTACCATTGAATTTGTTCACTTCAGTCAAGGAAATTAAATTTTATTTTATATTTTTGTTGTTGTTTCTCACATGTTGAAGCATCAGGACATAGTATACCTTTTAAAAGAGAGAGTGAAAACTTCATTTATTCATTTTCCCTAAGGAAATTGTTGTCTGCTCTGTGCAGATAAAATAAGAATGACAAGGTCACCAATTGTTCAGTCTTTTAGAGTTAGATTTCAAAATGAACACCAGGAGCAGAATTTAAAAGCTTTATATTTGTAAAATCAAAATATAAATAATGGCATAAGTGATTAATAAAGAATTTTAGGACATTTAATAGTGTCTAGAAGTACATTGTTGGGGTTTAGTTCAGTTGGTTAGAGTGCTGATCCACACTTTCTGAGGACCTGGGTTTGATCCCCAGCACTGCAAAAAATGAGAGAAAGATGTGGCAATCCACTCCCAAAAATAATCCTGAAACAATCAGCCATTGAAAACCTCATGAGAGTTGCTATGAGTTGGACCCAACTTGATGGCACCTCACAACAACACCACCACCAACAAAACAAGTAAATTAGCCCGTTCAGTTTGTGTTACCTATAGCAAAACATTAAAATTGTTAAAATGTTCGTAGTGGGCAGACAGGTGCTTGAGATAACATTCTATTTATGTATGGTTGAAATGTTAAGTTAGAGATTAAGTAAATACTGCAAAGCTAGCTGGTTAATATTATGTTCAATATCGCTACTAGGTTGCTATAGTAGGGTAAAGAGCATAGATTTATCCCTGGTGCAGGAATACAGTAATCCTCCCTTCTCCGTGGTTTCATTTTCTGTGAATTCAGTTACCTAAGATCAACCAGTCTGCAGCCATACCACTGTGGCGTCCCATCCCATCTGATCTTGGAAGCTAAGTAGGGTTGTTGTTGTTGTTGTTAGGTGCCATTGAGTTGGTATCCGATTCATAGTGACCCTCATAGGGTTTTCAATGGTTGACTCTTTCGGGAATACCTTGGGAGTGGATTGCCAGGCTTTTCTCCCATTTTTGTGGTGCTGGGAATTGAATTCGGGACCTCAGAGACTGCAGTTCAGCGCTCTACCAACTGAGCTAAATCCCAGCCCAAGCAGGGTTGGATCTGGTTAATATTTGGATGGGAGTCCACCTGGGAACACCAGGTGCTGTGGGCTTGGGAGAAGGACCCGGCAACCCACTCCCCCAAAACAATCCGCCATTGAAACCCTATGAATAGCAGAGAAGCACTAATGATACTGTTTCGCCTATTGGATGTACTGTTGCTATGAGTTGGATACTGACCCCATGACACCCAACAACAACAACAACAACAACAACAACAACAACAACAACAGCAGCAGCAGCAGCAGCAGCAAGGTCAGCTACTGTCTGAAAATATTAAACAGAAAATTCCAGAAGTAAACAATTGTACACCATTCTGAGTGGCATGATGAAAGCTCATGCCACCCTGCTCCAAAATGAAGCAGATGAACCTTCTGATAAACTGTCAGAAGGTGAATAGTAGCCTCATGCTACTTCACAATATCTTCATCATTCACCTCAGTTCATCTCATCATATAGGCATGGTAGTATCTCACATCATCACAAGAAGAGTGAGTATATACAATAAGATATTTAGAGATTACATTCATATAATTTTTATTACTGTATAGTATTCTAATTTCTCTATTATTATTTTTAGTCTCCTATTATTTCTAATCGGGAGAAGGATGTGGCAACCCACTCCCAAGGCAATCCTGAAACAATCTGCCATTGAAAACCCCATGAGGGCCCTATGAGTTGGATATGACTTGACGGCACCTAACAACAACAATATTATTCTTAATATAGAGGTTGAACTCTGTCATAGATATTTTTGTATTGTATATATATAGGGTTCAATAGTGTCCATGGTTTCAGGCACCCACCAATGTCTTGAAACATATCCTTCATGGATAAGTGGAAACTACTATATTCACCATATCCTGGGCCCCCAATGCTCAGTCTTCCCACTGTATGATTCTGGCAGCTGTTTCTCCTGTCCTCTAGAGTTGCTCCTGGGGTTGCACAAATTCCTGACACCCCTGCATTTTTCTCTCATTTTCCATCCAAGTAATCACGCATGGTGTCACAATAAAGTCAAGTGTTCATGTGGAAATTCCTGCCACCAACCTAAAAATGGCTTTTGGTATTTCCTTAATTCTCCTCTCTTTCTATTTTCTATGGGAATTATCCCTCCTGTTGTTCCCAGTTGACTCCTACACTCCTGTTATTGATTCTCCCCTGTCCTGTCTCCTCGCGTCATTCTTTAATCCATTTGTCCTCAACTTTCCTGATCTCAGGAGCTCTTCACATTTGACAACTACTGAACACAACAGTGAGCTTTTTGTTAATGTGGACTGTAAGTGCTGACACCATATTAGGAACTGAAACAGAGAATTTAAAAAAATTAATAATGATATTAAAATAACACTACTGAGCCCAGTATATGATACTAAATTATGCCTTTAAGTAAAAATAAATATATTTCTCAGGGCTGGGGGTTAGTTCAGTTGGTAGAGTGCTACTCTGCACTCTCTGAGGATGCATGTTCAATTCTGGGTACTGCAAAAAAGGGAGAAGGATGGCAATCTACTCCCAAAGCAATCCCCAAACAATCAGCCATTGAAAACCCTGAGGGTCACTATGCATCAGACACAACTCGACAGTACTTAACAACAATAACAACAAAATACAGTTCTTAGATTAAAAACAGTGAGATTAAAGCAATGTTTTACATTTTTTCAAATTTCTTTAAGCTTTCTTTAAGAGAAGACAACTGGATTTTTGTAACTGCTTCTGCATAGTAACTATCGCAAAATGGTTATTTGGTTGAAGTATAGCAAGAAATTTATGCCTCATACAAATGTATCAGGTTATTGTGGATATTTAACTTCAATACTACAGCAAAACTCAATAATAGTTTATTGAAATTTAGTGTATGTTGATGAATTTTACATATCTTGTTACTGTAAAATCCATTAATTATTTTGCGCTTGGAATTACACTATTACAATGGCATAATTTTTAACATTATGCATAGCAATTTGGAAAATACTGATTTACTGAGATGTGCTGGTCTTTCGAATGTTGGTACATTTTATTTTATAATATCGAAACTATCATATTCATTAAACATCACCACAATCACATCTGAAAAGTATTTAAGCACTGAGAGAGCTGTCAAACTCGTGAAAGCAGACACAAATTTTCCAAAATTGTCATTTTGGCTTGAAAGCTCAAATATTGTTAATGGAAACAAATGTAGTCAGTTTTTCTTGTAGTGGTGACAGGCTCATTTTGTTCATTTCCAAGAGAATGTTTTTTGAACATTGAACTTGAATAGCCATAGTTTGTCAGCCACTCTTGAAAGTGAAAGTGGTATTCCTCAAAAGAGGGGCTTAGTTTAGCTCACAGTGTGGGGTGAACAAAATCAGCACACTTGTTCTGTAGCAGAAGTGGTTTATTTGGGCTTCCCAATTTGCTACATAGAATATTAAAAACATGTCTATTTGTGGGTCAAGATTTAATAAAAATTAATACTTTTCATGCTTCATCAAGGACTTTCTTAAAGGCAGGTGGCATTGATTTTATGAAGTGTAATGGGGAAAGGGACAGTTTGTTTCCTCTGTCTTGATTCATGCCAAGGGGCCAACGGTTTTGCCCATCCTTGTTTATATACCGACAATGCAAAAGTCATACAGTGAAAAAGGCAACTAACATCTTACTATGATTACAAAAACAATTTTCATCTCCCAGTCTGCTAGAAAAGGTCTCAAGGACCCTAGAGGTATACAGACCACACTGTGGGACCCACTGATCTAAGCGATTATCCTGCTTTTCTATATCTTAATTCACCACATACTTTAATTTTGTCTCTATTATTTTTTTTTTCTTTAAAAAAACTTTTTTTTTTTCTTACAGTACTGGTGAGTTGAATTCAGGGTCTTGGACATACTTTGCAAGTGATCTACTGCTGGGCTGCACCTTAGCCTATTTTTTACTTTTTATTTTGAGTCAGGGTTTCATTAAGTTATGAAGGCTGTCACTGGCCTTGAACCTGAGATCCTCCTGCCTCCACCTCCATAGTTGCCTGGATTATAGATGTGTACCACCACACCTGGTATTTCTATTAGTTTTTAAACATGTATATGTATTGCCTATCTTGGGTGAAAAATAAAATTATGGGTAATTCCATGCTGTCGTTGTTAGGTGCCATTGAGTCATGTCTGACTCATAGTGACCCTCACAGGGTTTCTACCACCTGATTGTTTCAGGATTGTCTTGGGAGTGGATTGCCATGTCCTTCTCCAATATTAGGGGTGTTGGGAATTGAACATGGGACCTCAGAGACTGCAGGGTGGCATTGTACCAACTGAACTAAATCCCAGCCCAATTCCATGTTACCCCCGCCTTTAAATCTACTTCCCTATTGCAGCCAAATGTCCTTACAGAACCACCCCGACTTACTGTCTGTTTCCCATGTGCCATTCTTTTCCACCCACTGCAATCTAGTTTCCATCCCTTTTTCTTCCTATAAATTGCTTTCTTCAAGTTCCAGGACCTTCTCTGTTGTATGACTTCAAGTGACATGCTTCATCCTAACTTTCCTTGACCTTTCTTTAGCCTCTGATCCTACTGACCACTTGGTCCATCATAGTTTGTGCCATGCCTTGTGCTGAGTGCATTATGAGAGATAGCTCATTTACTTCTTGTTGCACACTGATGATGTAGCTATGAGCTATAGTTTCCATCTCATGATTCAGGAAACCAAGAAAATTTCCCAGGGTCTTGTGTCTCACAAAAGAAGTGCAGAGTCTCAAATTTATCATCCCAAATCCATAGATATTAATCATATCATCCCCCCATCTTAAAACTCTTGCTTCCCTTTCCTATAGCACTGCTCTTTGGATTTATTCCTTACCTGGCTCTGTGTTTCCTTCTAGTCTCTTCTGTCTGTATAATACTACTACTCGTCCTATGTTCATTGCTCTAAATTCTAAGTGCTTGGAGAGAATATTTAAATGCTATGACTAAGTCATGTCCCCATCCAGCCCCTAATTTTGCTATGCTAGAGAATTGAAGGCTTGTGCCCTTTGGCTTTTGGAAGGTGCTCAAGACCTGTACCCATGGGACTCCACCAAGGCAGACTGGGGTGATGATAGTAGGGGAGCTAGAGGTTGGTACACTCAGAGTTGATAAATGATCACTGTGATCTATGCTTCTCTTCCCTCTTTTCCCCTGATTTACTCATATTTTAGGACTGAACTTAGATACTATTCTTTTCCGGTAGTCTTCCCTGCCTCCCAAATGTGGATTGCCTGTACCTTTTAGTGCCCTGGGCTTCACACATCATGACATGTATGATGATGATGATGATGATGATGATTATCATCATCATCATTTTAAATTTTTTACATTTCTTCACTGAACCACACACTCTAAAAACATGAAACTGTGTCTGATTTTCACTTTATATCTGCAGAATCTAATATAGGGCCTGGAATATGGTTGTTCCTTAATATCTAATGACTAAACAAATATGCTTGGGTTGAGAAATAAATGAGACAATGGTGAGATGTACATCTGGAAGAGGTAAATGGGAAGAGTGCTCATAAGGGTGGCTTAAAGATTTTAGGATTATTTTTATAGAAACAAATGTTTGCAGTTGTTGGACTGGATTAGATGCTTTGGGGGAAAGAAGAAAAATAATGCCCAGGACAGTACCTTGGGGAATGAGTAAATAAGAGTCAATGAAGAACACTCAAACACACAAGTTAGAGATGTAATTCATGTGTGTGCAATGCCATGGAAAACAATAGAGAATTTCAAGATACTTTGGGGTAAACTGTTACAAACACAATACAGGCATAAATATTAAAGAAATACCATGTAATTTTGCAGGCATGAAATCTTTGGATGGCTTATGAAAGAATGGTTTCAGCTAAATAAGAGGGATAAAAATCAGAAAGCAAGGAGCAGATGGATAGAGCAGAAGAGGAGGCTAAGGGTGAAGGCAAGATGTATAGGTCAGAGGTTCTCAATCAGGGATGCACGTCAGGTGCCCAGGCACAAGTGTGACTACCATAGCTCCCTGGGCACCACTCTCTGAATTTGCTGGTTAAACAAATCAGAAATAAGGCCCAGGATTCTGTAGTTTTAAAAAGCATTATGAGTTATTCAACCTCTCATTGAAAATCATCACACATATTTATCACTTCATTAGTTTGGCTGGTGCACTAACCAAGAAAATAAGATTAGAGTGTGATAGACTCAGTTGTGTACCTCCAAATTTATATGTTGAAGCCATAACCCCTAGTGTGACTATGTTTGGAGAAAGGAGATTTGAAGAGAGAAGACTAAATGACACCATGGAGCCCTAATCTGAAAGAGCTGATATCTTTATAAGAAAAGAAAGAGACACTGGAGTGCTCAACCTCTCCCTCCGACCTCCCCTCTTTCTGTGCTAGCACAGAGGAAAGTCTATGTGAGCGCACAGTGAGAAGATGACTGTTTGGAGGGAGGACTCACCACAAACCAACCAACCCTGCTGGCACCTTGGTCTTGGCCTTACAGCCTCCAGAGCTGTGAGAAATAATTGTTTAAGCCGCCTAATCTGTGATATCTTGTTATGGAAGCCTAAGATGGCTAAAAATAAAATAGAGGGCTTAG
This sequence comes from Pedetes capensis, assembly GCA_007922755.1. Classification (NCBI taxonomy): domain Eukaryota; kingdom Metazoa; phylum Chordata; class Mammalia; order Rodentia; family Pedetidae; genus Pedetes; species Pedetes capensis. The sequence goes on from VMDO01002150.1 coordinate 129,803, forward strand.
TTCTAGAATGTAACCAAGTTAAGATGGAGAGAATGAGCTAATGGCAATGACTAGGAAAAAAATTGCTGTTGTTTGGTGCCATCGAGTTGGGTCTGACTCATAGCAGCCCTATGTACAACAGATGAAACACTAACCCAGCACTGTGCCATGCCTGGCATATGTCAGCACTTCTCTGCTATTCATAGGGTTTTTGATGGTGGATTGCTTATTTAGGAGTGGGCTGCCAGGTTCTGCTCCCAAGCCTACAGCACCTGGTGTTCTAGTGGGTCTCCCATCCAACTACTAACCAGGCCAATCCTGTTTAGGCTCATAAATCTAATGGGATGGGATACCACAGTGGTACAGCTGCAGGCTAGGAAAAAAAAATTACTAAACAGAAAGGCACAGTTGAGGGAAGAGGAATCTAGAAAATATGAGGAGTGGGACTAAAGAAAGATTAGCCTTGGAGAAAATTAGATTCTCTCATATATATTTCTTCATTTTATCCTCCTAATACCTCTGTGAGATAGAGAGGTGAGGAGACTTGATATTAAGGAGGCCAGTTTGTATCATTGAGAAATGGAAGATGTACAATGAGGAATCTGTAGCTTTTGCCAATGATGCACAATATTTCCCAAACTTCTATCATTTCTCGGCCACCCCCACCAGTTCTGCTATATCAAAGTAAACTTGTTATTTTATATATACACCCATATATGTATATATTCAGTCATGCATATACATTAGTGGTCCTAGAAGATTATAGTTATTGTTAGGTGCTGTCGAGTCATGTCCGACTCATAGTGACCCTCACAGGGTTTTCAATACTGATTGTTTTGGGATTACCTCTGGAATAGATTGCCATGCCCTTCTCCTATTTTTGCAGTGGTGGGAAATTGGACTTGAGACCTCAGAGACTGCAGAGCAGCATGCTCTACCAACCGAGTTAAATCTCAGCCCTAGAAGATAATAATAGTGTTGAAAAATTCCTATTGCTTAGGGATTGTGCAGCTGTCACGACATTGTAGTCCAGTGTGTTACTGATGTGTTGCTGTGATGCTGGTATAGATGAACCTCCTGTGTTACCAGTTATGTAAAAAAAATAGCACATAGAATTATGTGCAGCACAAAATACTTTGTAGTGATAATTAATATGTTTACTGATTTATGCATGCAATGGTAAATCTGGATCATTAACTTGACTCGATTGAGAGATACCTAGGAGATTAGTAAAGCACACTTCTGGGGGTATCTATAAAGGCTTTTCAAGAGACAGTTGGCATGTGGGACAGCAGCTGAGAGAGGAGAATACCTGCCTTGAATGTAGGTGGCATCATCTAATAGGCTGAGGGATTGAATAGAATAAAAATAGGAGGAATCCAGCCAGCATGTAAAAATTTGATTATTCCTGAGCAAATGCATTTATTGCTGCTGCTATCCTCTGTAGACATCAGATTCCATGCTCAGCCTTTTTTTATGTAGACTTACACTAATGGGTCTTCAGGGAGCTTCTACGCCTCAGATTAGGGCTGCAACATTGATCTCCCTTGTTCTGAGGCTTCCAGCTTCTTGGACTGAGCAGCTACTGGATTCTCAGGCTCTCCAGCATGCAGATGATCATAGTGGGATAACAGCCTCCAATCATGTAAGCCAATCTAATAAATCCCCTTTTCTAACTATATACCCAGTCTATTGATTCTGTTCCTCTAGAGAACCCTGACTAGCGTGATATATTTACTATAAACCATTTTTCTAGTTATTTCATGTTATACTTTTTCTACTTATTAAAGTCTACTCCCAAACACTGAGCCATGCTAGATGTATTCATTTCCTATTTACTGCATCTCTTAACTTCACTAAGAGGCCACAATGAGTGTCTGGCCTTTACCATTTAGGTTTTTAATTAACCACAAGCACTCTTTATGGTGTTCACACTATTATGAGATCACTGAATGATGCAGCGCTTGGGATGTATCCCCATCTTTAAACAAGACATCACTGTGTACATACACACACACACACACACACACTCACACACACATATGCACACACACTCAACTCAGATTTTCACTCAGCATCAGCCTGTGCAACAATACAGATTTGATATTAGTTTCATTTTTTATAATCATATTAAATTTAATATAGAACTTTCAGAAAAGTCCATTCCATATACCCCTTGAAGCCATTTTGCATACCATCAATGGTGATAAGCACCTGTAATTCTAGCGCTCAGGAGGATCATGAGTTTAAGGCCAGTCTGGGCTACATAGTGAGTTTAAGGTCAGTTTGGGTTATATAACAAGACTCTATCTCAGAACACCAAGAATTAATAAATAAAAATAACAAGTTAAAAATAAATTAAAATAAATTAAACACACACACAAATGTCTATGATTCCAGAATGGACAACTTAAATAGATGTTATAGTTTGGATCTTTCATGTTTCCCAAAGGCCCATGAGGTGAAATGTTGGTCCTCAGCCCCTGATGCTATAGGGATGTGGTGTAACCTTTAGTAGGTAGAGCCTCAGAGGAGTAAGTTAGGTGATTAGTGGCAAGTTCTTGAAAGGGATATTGGGACTATAGCCCATCATTTCTGTCTTTTTAGTCCCTAGCTGCCATTAGGTAAGCAGCTTTCTCTGCCATGTGTTCTCACCATGATATAGCCTGGCCACAGGCCCAGAAACAATAGGCCAACAACTTATACACTGAAACTTACAAAACTTTTACCCAAAATGAACTTTTCCTCATGATAGGTTGGTTACTTCAGGTATTTTGTCACAGTAGCAGAATCTTAGCAATACAATAGCATATAGTGATGTTTTCTCAAGATCATTAAAAAACTCTTTAGATGATTTTGGTAGTTTTGGAATACTTTGAAGGTGGTCTTGTTTGGAAGCAGAGTTATAAACAAGATGATATCCCCAAATTCCTTATTATCTTCAGGGGTGTGAAATCAAGTTTAGTCTTTAGTATTTCTTTCAGAGAGAGAGAGAGAGACAGAGAGAAAGAGAGAGAGAGGGAGGAGGGCAAGGAGAGAGACAGTGAGGAGAAAGAACACATGTAATTCCCTTATTTAAAATTAAAAAAAATTTTTTTTGAGCAAAAGAATTTTGTGTTCCTGTGCTGTGGTTGACAATTATGGGTGCCTATGACAGTATTTTCTTCATCAGTTGGGGTGGGGAAGAAATTCAATCCAGATTGGGCTAATCTTTCATTTGGTTAAGATTTGGTAACATGACCAATCAAAAATGCAATCTGCTATCATTTCCAGAAGTCTTGACTGGTATTTATAATAAATAACTTTCAAACTTAAGTTTAAAGGCATTTAGAAAAAGAGATGCAGAATTTAGTCTATGTGGCTTGTTTGTGGGCATAGAATGCTCTTAATGCTGATAGCCTGGAAGTTGGTGGGCTGTGTAGGCAAGATCTTCTGTGAAGCTGATTGTTCATGCACCATGAAACTCTCTTTCAATTACTGAAATCAAATTTTTCCAATGCCTTAAAGCAGGGGTCATTCTAGGGCCTTAGAAAGCAATTTTTCATTTTGTTTCTTTGCAAACACATCATTATGTTTACTCAGTAACAGAAGAGCTGATTTAAAGTTGTGCTTCTAAGTCTGGCTTTTCCCTACTTTTCTCCCTCTGCCTCTTCTACCTTGGGTTCTGTGACCCTCTGCATGGTTCTGGGATCTATGTTAGAACCCCAGAATGACTTCCTAAATATGGCAGAGTGATGGAGATTTGATTATATTCAATATTTAATTGAGGAGATTCTTTCCCCAATATCTGTATTGAAGTGATTGCACTTATTCCCTTGTCAGTTGGGTTGCTTGGAACATTCTAAGAGTTGAACAAATTGCTTTTAAAGAATTTCTATTTTCTACATATGTAGGTCACATACTCAAAAACTTTTCCCCAGTTCAGATTGTTTCTAACAAATGTGTTATACTTCTCTCAATAATTTTTCAACTATAAGAAAAATGCATTTTTCCCTTCTAGTGATAAATACTAAATTCACTGCATTTCTCAGAACACAAACATTGATAACTGATAGTGCCATACTTTCCCTTCAGTCCTCATGTCTGTATCATTAACTTAATATGAAATGATTTTTGTATGTGTGTGTTTGTGTATGTGTAATGAAAGGGAAATTCATTGCTATGTGGCTAGTTTTCAAACAATTTTTGTATTATAAATGATAATTTTATAGTACTTTGGATTGTTAAATGTATTATCATTTAAAATGTGTATCTGAGAACCTTGCTCTTAATACTAGAACTTTAGCTACAATCTCACCTGTGAACCCAAATAAACCTACCTCCTGAAGCCCTCCAAAATGTATAACAGATGCTCAGAAAAGTACTTCTTGTGCAGCCATGGAGTGGAATGGAGCATTGTTGGGAATGGGTGTATGGAAAGAGGTTTGGAAGAGAACCTTCCCTGGCCACAAGGGCAAGGTCAATGTGGCTCATGTAGATCCTGCCATTTTCTCTTTGTTCTTATAATGTCTAGAAGATGTGCTGGGGAACCAGAAGTTTCCTAGAACTGCTGCCTTTGTTCTCAGGGAGTATTCCAGGATACATGTGCACAATTCTTGAGAAAAAGTTCTTGGGTATATACTATGTGTCCAGCTTGGGCCCTCATAGTGTCTAGGTCTGAATTGTACTTAAAGACTAATGGTCAACCGGATATGGTGACACATGTCTGTAATCCTAGCCACTTGGGAGGTAGGCGCAGGAAGATCACAGGTTCAAGGCCAGAGGGAGCTTGTGTAACTTAGTGAGACCCTGGACCTTGTCTCAAAATAAGTAAAAATGGGCCAGAGGAGTGCAGCTCAGTGATAGAGCTCTTGCAAAACATGTGTGAAGTCCTGGGTTCAGTCCCCAATACTGCCGAGAAAAAAAAAAGACTAATGATTAACAGATATTTGTATTTTGATTTTTGCTACTTTATTTATTTACTTATTTACTTATTTATTGACAAGGTCTGTCTATGTAGCCCAGGTTGGCCTCTAACTCATGATCTTCCTGTCTCAGCCTCCCAAATGCTGAAATCATAGGCATGTGCCACATCACACAGGTTGCCTTTTGTTTCTTAAAATGTTTGTCTTTCTAAGAAAATCACTATTACTTACATATGTAAACTTTATTGTTGAAAATGAATATTGATCTTTTGGTTTTATTTTGGGCCGTAGGCTTACAAGGCCTTACATTTATAGACCCACTGAAATTGGAATATCATCTAGTCAGATTCCCTGAACCTGGTGGTGTGTTAGTTGAGCACTTGGCAATTGCTATCTTACTTTGCCCGTTCAGATTACTTATCCTATTGATGAAATGAAGATATCAAAGGCAGGTGGCTTCATTTTACACCAATGCTTTGCAGTAGAGAACATGGGCTAGATGAGTCAAAAAGTGAGGATGGACAATTTTTATACCAGTCAGGATGACCACATTAGAGATATGTCATCCTTATAACATACAGGTGGCTTTCCTTCAGAGGCATGCCTGGTCACTGTGTAAATTGTCTCTAGGGCTGTGGTAATCCATGCACAGGATTGAGAAAGAGGGTGCATGTCAGGAAGCTAAATCACATTTGGAGAGAAGGTGTAACAAAGGTGAGATTCTGAAGTTTACTGGCCACAATTTCAAATTTGAAATGGAAAAGTTACTCTTTTGTTTAGTGTTCAAGTTGGGAGATTGCCCTGCAAGAGACAGTCAACTGCTGACTTTACTTGAATGTTCTTGGAAAAGGAAGAACTCAAACTGGCCATGAACAGGAAAAGAATGCCAGGTTTCCTGGAAACATTGCCCAAATCCAACAATTTCTCAGAATTTTCAGAGGCGCCAGAGAAGTGTTTGCATTTCAATAGAAAAAGTTCTGAAAGCTGTGGAAACTACTCTCAGTTTTGCTTTCTCATTGAAAGGCAAAAACCATTGCCGTGAATAAGAGACAGGACACTTTTTATGGCTTTGTTAAGAGTTAAGAAAAGGGACCGCTGGGAAATTTTAATTGTCCAATCCTTGGCCACAGAGCCAAGACAAAGGAGATTAAGCTATAATGGCAAATAGAAAATAAAAGTACTATTAGATTTAATATAGAAGTTCCCAATATCTGGAGTCACCTTCCACTAGTCTGGTTTCAAAAGAATCACAGAACTTTCTAGATTTAAGGAGATATAGTTGCAACTTTGCAATAACAGAACGATTCCCCTCATAATTATTTACTGATTATGAGCATTTAATCTTTTCACTTGCTACGAATATCTTGTTAATTAAGTTGCATGGAGATTATAGGGCTTCTGGGAGACAATTGTGCAAGAAAAGAACACTGTAATACTATTTCCAGTTAAGACTTGGAAGGATTTAAATAAACCTATATTAACAGTTAAAAGGAGAAAATCTTTGGTAAAGCAAAGAAAATATTAGGTCTAATTTAGATCTCAAATTTTCAGTCAATTCAACCACAAGTTTGAAGGCAGGACTGCCCAAGAGAAATATCATGCAAACTACATATGTAAGTAAAATTTCCCATTTGACAATTTCAAAAAGTAAAAAAAAATTTTATTTAATCCAATATATATAAAATATTATTATTTCAATATGTAACCAATATAAACATTATAGGGAAACATTTACATTTTTCTCTTACTGTTTGAAATTTGTAGGCATTTTAACTTACAATATCTTTCCATTTTGATGCTAGATTTTCATTGGAAATGTTTGATTTGTTTTAAATATTATAAAATTTATAGTTGGTAAAAGTAGATTCAGAAACATATTTTAAAAATTTCCAATAGCTTAATTGAGTAACAATTTTAAAATTTAATTTCATTAAAATGAAATAAAATTGAACACTCAATTTCAATTTTACTAGTCCCATTTCACCATACCTCTTCAATCTCTATGCTGAGCAAATAATTGGAGAAGCTGGACTTAATGAAGAAGTATGTGGAATCAGGATTGGAGGAAGACTTATTAACAACTTTTGTTATGCAGATGACACAACATTGCTTGCTGAAACTGAAGATTTGAAGCATTTGCTGATGAACAGCAAAGAACAGTATGAACATCAACAATACAAAGATCCTTACAACTGGTTCAGTAAGCAGCTTCATGATAAATGGAGAAAAGATTGAGGTTGCCCAAGATTTTGCTTTACTTGGTTCTACAATCAACACCTGTGGAAGCAACAGTCAAGAAATCAAAATACACTTTGCATTGGGAAAGCTGTGGCAAAAGTCCTCTTTAAAGTGCTGAAAAGTAAGGATGTCACACTGAAGATGACAGTGCACCTGAGTCCTATCATGTATTTTCAATCATACTATATGGTTGTGAAAACTTGAAAGCTGGACAATGAATAAGGGAGACAGGAGCAGAATTGATGCTTTTGAATTATGATGCTGGAGAACTAATATTGAATATGCCATGGACTGTCAAAAGAACTAACATCTATCCCAGAAGTGCAACCAGAGTGCTCCTTGGAAGCAAGGATGATTAGATTGTATCTTATGTATTTTGGACATGTTGTCAGGAGGGACCAATCCCTAGAGAAGGACATCATGTTTGGGAGAGTGAGAGGTCAATGAATAAAAGGAAGACCCTCAATTGGATGGATTGACAACAGTGAGATTAAACATAAAAAAGATTGTGTGCCTGGCACAGTGTCAGGGAGTGTTTTCCTCTATTTTACATTGGGTCACTCTGAGTTAGATCACACTTGATGGCATCTAACAACAACAGCCCCATTTTAGGTATTTACTAGCCACACATAAGTCGGTTATACTGTATTGAACAATGCTACTCTAAGCAAAAGATACATAAAGTTTTATTATGTTGTAATTTTATTATTCTAAATATTAGCTAAACAATGATGTTTTGAAAGTGACTAATGACCTCCTTTATATGCAAAGATATTTTAAGGAGAACACAAATTGTCAAATGAACTCTGTTCTACCTTTTGTTATAGGGATCTTATCCCTCTCTCCACTTTAAGTGTGCATGTCGTACTAGAATGCTTCAAAACCCTGAGCAAACTTGGCTTGTGGGGCACAGTGAATCACTTGGTGATGGGGCTCAAGAGCTGGGGGCTTGTGGGGCACAGTGAGTCACTTGGTGATGGGGTTCAAGAGTGAGGAGATGAAGTAAGATTAGAAAGAGGATAATTCACTAGCCAGGCTCAGCAATGTATTATTTTTCAGATAATATGACATCACGAGGTACTGTATTTTCTGATTAATAAATAATGATTATTTAAGAAAATTAAGAACATTTAGATAAGCTTTAAAATATGGTAGAATAGACCCATAATTCTACCATTCAAAAGTGTTGATAGGTAACACTGAGCGTATTTCTTTTTAGTCTTATAAATTCATTCAAACAATGAACCTCCTTAGGAGGTTTTAGACTAATGGCTAGTAGACAGACTTTGCTCAATAATGAACAATATCTCAGCCTTTAAAATACTTGCTTTCCATTTCAATGTTCAGCCTTTGCAAAGTTTAATTGTCTGTCAAGGTTAATTTAAATTTCTTTTGGATAAGCTAGACTCTGCGGTCAAATGCTCAGTCATTCTGATGTCTGTTCTTTTCCCCTTTTCCTCTCCAACATGGTGGTTGAGTGTATGACACAAGTTCAAAGGCTTCCTGGCAGTAAGCCTGCCGTCTGAGGGAAAGGGCTGCTCTGGTCTACTCCCCGACTGGTGCCTGAAGATGCCTTTGCTCTGTCTTCTCTTTTAGGGGATGTATTGGTACCCAGGGGCTAGGGTTTAGCTCAGTTGGTAGAGTGTTGCTCTGTACTCTCTGAGGACCTGGGTTCCATTCCCAGTACTGCAAAAATGAGAGAAGGATGTGGCAATCCACTCTCAAAGCAATCCAGAAACAATCAGCCAATGAAAACCCTCTGAAGGGTACTATGAGTAGGACCCAACTCATCATTACCTAACAACAACAACATTGGTACACATGGCTGGAGTTCCTGGTCTTTGCCATTTGTTACCTTCTTAGTCTGTTTTCTGTTGCTAAAACAGAATATCTGAGACTGGGTTATTTGTAAAGAAAAATGTTTATTTAGCTAGAAAGCCATCTTGGTTGACAGCCTTTACTGGGCTTCTGGTGATGGTCATGTGCAGCTCCGCATGGTTGTAGAAAGGCAGAAAAGCAAGCACGTGTGTGTTGGAGAGACCAGGGGTACACAGGAGCTGTGCCGCTTTATGACACTGTTATCTGGAGAACTAATCCATTCCCGTGAAAGCGAATCCAGTCTTTTGAGAAAGACGTTAGTCTCTCTTAAAGATTCAACCTCCCAACACCTCAGTTTTGCAACTAAATTTCAGCATGAATTTTGGTGAGGATGAACACATACAACCACAGTAGCTTCCAGATAATGTTTGCACCTCTCAGTGATCTCCTCATTTCAAACCTAGCAGTCCCACTATCTGCCTAGCCCCTCTGCGTTCCCTCAATGGGACTCATGAAAACCACTGGATTTCTTCCATGCCTCACACAGGTTACAGGGAGCCACAGTGCTGCCTCTGACTCACTTCCTTGCCTGTCTTCTACTGCTGCTCCCTTCCCCCAATGCCATGTTGAGAAAGCCCAAAGGTGAGGCATTTCCAGGAGCCCCCATCCACCTTCCAGCATGCCCAGGACATTGTGCCACCTGTGTCCTTTCCAAATGTTTCCAGGTGCAGGTGACTTACTGCTGCCCTCTCCTATCTCTGTCTCGTTTGTTTCCTGAAGAGTTTGAGCCAGAAAGGTAGCTTCGTTCCTCTTTCAGCAGTTCTCAAAACATGTTCCGCAGCCCCCAGGGTGTCCTGAGACCTTTGTAGAGGGCCCCTGAGATCAAAGTGACTTTCATAAAAATATTGAGGAATTATTTTCCCTTTTACTGTGTGACATTTGCACTGTTGATGCACAAGTGATGTAAGTATAACTTCTGGCTACTTGGTACTAATCAAGGCCTTGATACTGAATTCTATATTGTCACTGCATTCTTAAACATCACACATTTGCAGTAAACACATACACAAACATGGGGACTCCTGAAACCCCAAAAGTCAGCAAACAAATCTAAACAAAAATAAACCACTAGTTAACTAAAGGGCATCTGTAGGGGAAGTGGGTATAGCTCACTGGTAGAGCAGTTGCCTAGCATGTGCAAGGCCCTGACTCAATTCCTAGTACTGCCAAAAACAACAACAACAACAAAAAAAAAAAAAAAAAGAAAGAAAGAAAGAAAAAGAAAAAAGCATCCTTAATATGTCAGTCAAAATTATCAAATGTGACTAAATCACATTTGATTACATATTTCTTTTTAAATTTTTCCTACTGGGATTACAGGCATGTGCCACTTCACCTGGCACATGCCTATAATCCCAGTAGGAAAAATTTATATTCTACGTGGCTGAGAAGTACAAATTGTTGTTGTTGTTATTAGGTGCCATCAAGTCGGTATCCGACTCATAGCGACCCTCATAGGGTTTTCAATGGCTAACTGTTTTGGGATTGCCTTGGGAGTGGATTGCCAGGTCCTTCTCCCATTCGTGCGGTGCTGGGGATTGAACTTGGGACCTCAGAGACTGCAGTGCAGTGCTCTACCAACTGAGCCAAATCCCAGCCCGAGAAGTACAAATAAAGGACAATTTTCCATATCTTTTTTTGTGTGTGTATAGTACTTGGGACTTGAACCCTGGGCTTTGCACACATACTTTTTGCAAGTGCTACACCACTGGGCTACACCCCCAGCCCATTTTTTATTTTTTATTTTTGGTCAGGGCCTCACTAAGTTACACAGGTTGCTTCTGGTCTTGAATTTATGATGGTCCAGATTGAATATTGTAACTAACATTAAAAAAAACCAGACTGGGGACTGTGGTGTATAACTATAATTCCAACAATCTGGGAGGCCAAGGCAGGAAGACTATGAATTTGAGGCCAGAAGCAGCCTGTGTACAATAGTGAGACTCTGTCTCAAATAAACAAACAAACAAACAAACAAACAAACAAATAATAAAAACAGAGGCTGAGGGTGCAGCTCAGTGGAAGAGTACTTGCCTAGCATGTGTGAGGCCCTGTGTTAAACTCCCCCAGTACTGGGGGAATGAAAGAAGAAATCATTACTCATTGAGGTTTGATGTAGTATTAAAAAAGAATCCTCACAATTATCTGAAAAGGCTACTAAAATGATTCTTTCCCCAGCTACATATCTTTGTGAAGTTGTATTTTTCCCTAGACTTCAATCAAAATTACATATTACAAAAGATTATATGAAGAAACAGATATGAAAATCCAGTTTTCTTGCAGTAAGCCAAACATTAAGCAGATTTATATAAATATTCTGATAACAAATACCACTCTTTTTTGAGAGTTGGAAAGTATTTTTTTGATAAAATGTGTAATTTATTTAATGCAGTAGATTTAACATTGTTTTAATAATGTATGAGAAAATATTTTATATTTCTAATATAGTTTGTTTCTCAGTTTATTTCTGTTGCAATAACAGAATATCTGAGATGTGGGAATGTTTTCTTCCTTCACCTCTGTTGCTGCTGCTTCTGCTTCTCCTTCTCCTTCTCCTCCTCTTCCTCCTCCACCTCCCACCTCCCTCCTCCCTCCTCCCTCCTCCTCCTCCTCCTCCTCCTCCTCCTCTCCTTCTTCCTCTTCTTCCTCTTCCTCTTTTCTTCTTCTTCTTCTTCTTCCCCTTCTTCTTCTTCCCCTTCCTCTTCTTCTTCTTCTTCTTCTTCTTCTTCTTCTTCTTCTTCTTCTTCTTCTTCTTCTTCTTCTTCTTCTTTTTCTTCTTTCTTCTTCTGTGCAGAGGTGGGATCTTTAACCCAGAGTCTCATGCATGCTTTACAAGCACTGTACCACTGAACTGTTACCCCAGCCCATGTTTTACTTTGTTATTGTGAGACATGGTCTTGCTAAATTACAGTCTGCCTCTGACCTCAAATCTGTGATCCTCCTGCCTCTACCTCCCAAGTCACTGAGATTACGTGTGTGCCACCATGCCTGCTCAAGAGATGTGGGAATTTGTAAAGGAAAGTTTATTTAGTTCACAGCTCTGGAGGTCAGGATCAGGTGTCTGCATCTGGTGAGGGTCTTGTATAATAACATGGCAGTGGAAGGGCAAAGAGGTATGGGCTGAAGAGACAAAACACAAGGGGCCGTCTCATTGTGGAAAAACTTCTTCTTTCAGTAACTAATCGAGTCCCAAAAGAACTTCATTAACCCCTCTGAAAGATCTAATCACTTCTTAAAGTTCCTACCACCCGTCAATACTAATACATTGGGAATCAAATTTCAACATGAATTTTAGAGGCAACAAGACATGTTTAGACCATAGTAGTAAATATCAATAGTCACAAATAAACATCTATCCATATTTTAAATATTGGAAATTATTGGTGTCTTCAATCATTTGTAGGACCTATGGAGTTCAGACACCAGAGAGTTATAGCTCCACTGCTGTCATATTCTCAGTTTTTGTCATGTGTGGAAGAAACTCTAATGATCTGGTCACTATTCTGGTTTCTTATATGCTAATTGTGTAGGTAGGAGCTGAAAGTTTGTTATAAGTCTATTCTTATCTTCATAAAGAATGGCTTTCAATGCTATTTCCAAAATTCCATTTTTATAGCTAAAACCTGAGCACTATCCTTATATTTTTCTTTCTCTTTGTATTTCTTTTTTTGTCTACAACATGTGTAATCCCAGATGTCCATCTCTATTCCCAACAAGGCAGATGATGACTTGGGCTGACTACAATTAGAGATATATCAAGTATACTGAAATGCAGGAATCTTAACTTTGTTTCAAAAACATTATATCCCAGTATATACACATATTTTAAAATGTGAACAATATTTAAAAATTCAAATCTTACTATCCATTTCATTTATGATCTGATTTATCCCACTCATCATGAACACTTTCCCATGTCAGGAAATATTTCTCTAAAGTGTGATTTGTAGAGGTTACATAAGAGTCTACCATAAGCTATAGCTCAACTCATCTATTGTCTCGTGTCCATAGCAGAGTTTAGGCAGGGGAATAATATTTAAGAAGGTAACAATCCAGAGAGACCCAGAAATCTATTGAGGGGGCTCAGGAGGATGGCTTGAGATAAAGCAACAACTTTGGGATTGTAAAGGAGTGGGAGACAAACATATATTAACATAGTCAACTAAATGGGAAGCAAGAGAGAGATATGTGATCTGTCTTGCCTTTTTCTGGCATAGAGACTAAAAGCTTTTGGTAAATTCAGGTAGCAACATTCAGTAGATAACAGCACATCTTATATTCTTTTTTATTTTGAAATATTATAACAGTAACTGTTTACCATAAAATGTATGTAGAGTTTACATATAAATATCTTCATTTGTATTTATACATGGGTTTTTTTTCCACAAAGGATTTGAGAGCAAGTGCAGTCATAAGCATTATAAAAATAATTATAGCAATAAAAGTAATAATAGTAATAATAATAATTGAAGAAATTAACTAGAAATTACCAACTCAATATTATCCAGAGTGTTAAAACTTTATAGTCTTCATCCAGGAAAATAAAAATACATCATTAAAGACTGGATTTGCTTTTTATCATTTTCAATGTATTTTAGTTTCCTTTTGCCAAAAATTTACAATCTTAATTTTTTAAAGTAGAGATTTTGTAAAACTGTACATGGAAATATCAAGAACAGACAGCTCAAGAAAGGCATTTCAAATATTTATAGTGAAATATTTTAAAAAATTTTCTCAATGACAATATTTAAGTAATCTAAAACTGACTTTAATTTTAAACCTGTGTTTGGTGGGAAAAATGACCTCAGATTTAAAACATTTAAGAATGTGTTTTAAACTTTTAGAAGTATAAATATTTTATATGTGAGTTAACATAAGGATCATTGGTGACAATCTTTACCTATGAAAAGTTAATGACTCAAAAGTTCAACTTTTTAAACTTCTGTTTCATTTATTCACTTATTCTTGGACTAGTCTGTTTCTGGTTGCTAATAACAATATACCACAGACTGGGCAGGTTTTAATGTAGAGACATTTACTTTGGCTCATCACTCAATAAGTCCAAGGTCAAAGGGCCACCTTTGGTGATAGCCTTCTTGCAGGCAGAATCCCAAAGTGGTACAGGGTGTCACATGACAAGAGACAGGGAATGTGTATTCCGTTGTCACTTCTGGTCTCTCTCCCTCTTCTTATAATGGTACTAAGATACAGTTATGGGGAGGTGCTTTAATGACTGTATCTCATCCTAATTTCCCATGCCTGCAGCCATACCATTGTGGTGTCCCATCCTGTCAGATATCAGAAGCTAAGTAGGGTCGGGCCTAGTTAGTACTTGGATGGGAGACAGCTTAGGAACACCAGGTGCTGTAGGCTTGGAAGAAGGACCTGGCAACCCACTGCCAAAAATCAATCAGCCATTAAAAAACCCAAGTAGCAGAGAAGCACAAACAATACTGTTTCACCTGTTGTATGTAGAGTCGCTATGAGTCGAGCACTGACTTAACGGCACCTACCAACAATTATTTCCCAAAGATCCCACTTCTAAACTCCATAGTTGGATTAAGTTTCCACAGTTTTAATACACTACAATAGGGATTAAATTTGAACAGATGAAAACTAATACATGTAAACCATATCCATACTATAGCACATTCATTCATTTATTGATTGTTTAAATGATTCAATTCCTAAATTACACTTCACATTCTAGTATAAACATTTGCTATCCAAAAGTGATAGCATCTTCCTTTCATTCACTTATTCATTAAAGTCATCCACTTATCCATATAATGATTACCATTATGGCTTTAAATAGCTATCTTTTAAACTTGAAAGGGAATTGAGGGATAACGAAATTGTTCATTGTGATATTTTCATAGGAGCTCTAGTGGGGGAAATGAATTGTCCAGAAGGAGACACAGGTTAGATGTGCCATGTTTTCCAATTCCTACTCTAGAGTTTTCTCTAATTCATTACAGTCCTTTCTGCTTTCTGTGTCGAATTCATCCTACATACAACAGTCAGAGAAACTGTCCTGAAGAACTGTTTTGAAAACATCACTTTCTTGTCTTATAACTCCCAGTGTATGATTATGGACCACTGAATAAAGCACCATCTTCTAAGCCCACCAATAAATCCTACAATCTATCCCTTCAGCCGCTTTCTTCTCCCCTAAATCCTGCTCACACTCCAGCCACTCTGGAATAATCTTGTTACCAGCAGTCACTCTGTACTTTCTTATCAACACCCCCTTGTCTGTACTGTTTTCTCTCTGCCTTTCAAGATCTTCTCTTTCTATTCTCTTACCTTAGGAGGAACTCAATTCAAGGTTTAAAATGTAGCTTGAATGCCATTTCCTTAATATGTTATTCTTAAATCTCTCCATGCCTAGATGTAGTTCTCATCCTTTAAATTGATTTAAAATTAATTTACGATGCTTTCATGTTACTGTTTGAAATTTATCAGTCTTAGGCTTTTTTAAACTGTGTTTTCCTTTGTAAATTTATGATCTTTGGTATAGGATTTTTTAATATGCCTATTGCCTATACAATTTGCATGTACCAAGGAGGAGGTAAATAAATCTTTTAAAATTAAATATAATGGAAACATATTTTAAAAATCAGCACAAAGATAGAATAATGTATATTTCACTTATGAGAGTTTGTTGTTGTGGTG
Source organism: Pedetes capensis (assembly GCA_007922755.1). Classification (NCBI taxonomy): domain Eukaryota; kingdom Metazoa; phylum Chordata; class Mammalia; order Rodentia; family Pedetidae; genus Pedetes; species Pedetes capensis. The sequence continues at coordinate 145,477 of VMDO01002150.1, forward strand.
GTTGTTAGGTGCCATTGAGTTGGTGTCCGACTCATAGTGATCCTATGTACAACAGGCGAAACACTATGATCAGTGTTTCTCTGATATTCATAGGGTTTTCAAGGGTGGATTGATTTTTGGGAATGGGTTGCCATGTCTTCTCCCACCCTACGGTGCCTGGTGTTTCCATGCAGTCTCCCAGGCAAGTACTAACCAGGCCCGAACTGCTTCCTAGATCTGACGAGATTGGATGCCACAGTGCTATGGCTGCAGGCTATGAGAGTTTAGTATGTTTATTTTCTCTGAGCTTATGCCACTAAATTATTGAGAAAAGAACTAGATGATTTCTCTTATGGAAAGATCATCTTAAAGTCAATTTTAGCTTACAATTTTAGAGAATATAAAAAAGCTTTCAAATATTCCTCTGAAAGATGAAAAGTAGATGGCTACTCCTTACAGGATGATTTTAGTTTAATCTGACTTGTAGGTATTTGCACAGAATTGATGTCTGGGGTCTCTTCTGTCAGTTTCTATGAGTCATGGGTCAAATATATGTTTAGCTCCATGACAAAGGGCATCAGCAAAGTCGGAGGCCAGGAGAGATGGGTGCAGGTTCCACTGTGTCCTTGCTCACCTTCATTTCATATCTATTGTGATAGTCAGTTTTCCATTGCTGTGGCAAAAAAACCTAAGAAAATCAGCTTATAAGGAGGAAAGGTTTATTTGGGCTCACAGTTTCAGAGGACTCAGTCTATAGTTACTTTGCCCAGTTGCTTTTATGTCTGTGGTGAGGCAGAAAATCATGGCAGTTGCTTCATTTCAGCCTGGGAGAAAAGAGAAAGGGAAAAGGGGAAGGGTTCCAAATCCTCTGCAAGGGCACATCCTCAATGATCTCACCTCTTTCCACTAGGCCCCACCTCCTAAAGTTCCACAGCACCAAAAGCCAGAGACAAAGCCAGCAAATGAGACTTTGGGGGAACATTTACCATCCAAACCATAATTTCTGTCTTCCTCCTTGACTGCTTACCCTGCTTAGCTCACATTCACAAAAGCAGCAGCCATACATAGACTGATCAGCTCCCACAATTGTATAAGGTCAAATGTTGTTTTTAGATGCTGTTGAGTAGGGTCCGACTCATAGCAACCCTATATACAACAGAACAAAACAATCCAGACAATGTGTCATGCCAGGTACTATGTCTGTGCTTGTCTGCTATTCATAGGGTTTTTAATGGGTGACTGTTTTGGGATTGTTTCAGGAGTGGGCTGCTAGGTCCTTCTTCCATTTTTGCAGTGTCACATTGAAGACGAAGGTGCGTCTGACTCATGCCATGGTATTTTCAGTCACATCATATGGTTGTGAAAGCTGGACATCGAACAAGGGAGATA